>APFE031193572.1:275076-292937 GCA_000404065.3 Pinus taeda | reverse complement strand
TAATCAAATATAATGTTTTTACACATTAAAGCTTAACTTGCACAACCATATGAATAAAGCGGTTGATATACATTGATAGGCATTTATAATGTCACTCATTGGTGTATGAAATGTAAAAATGATGTTGATTGTGTATATCAACCACTTTATTGATGTGGTTGCCTAGTTGATGTCCAAAATACATGACACAAATTGGTAGACCATGCTTGTCTATGGTTAGTATTGTTTAAGTATGATTAAAAATTATTGTCAAAGCATTCACTATGGCAGATAATGGTTAACCATGGTTTCCAAGGGTTGTTGATGGTTGACCATGGTAGGAGACAATTGACAAGGTTGATCATGGTTGACCTTCATTGACAATGTTGAGCATCATTGAGGATGGTTGGCCATGCTTGATTATTGTTGGCCTCAATTGACCATTAATGCAACAATGTATGTAAGTTACATTAATGTTGCCCATTATTATAGTAATGTTTGTCAAGCATGTCTAAGCATGGTTGATATTACATTATTGTTTACATTTATGTTACATTAATGGTTGAAGAGGGTTGATAAGGGTGACTATGATAACAACGTATTTATGTTACATTTCTGAACAAGGTTGACCATGGTTAAACTTTGTGACCATGTTTGACCATAGTTAAGCATGCTTGGCCATGTTTTAACATGGTTGACTATTGTTAAATATGGTTAACTTATGGTTGACCATGAAGATGGTAGTTTGAGAGAGAAGCCCTTGCTAGGAAGTAAGATACTCAATAGGAAGTGACTTAGGTTGCACAAGAAAAATCTTAAATGTGGTCAAGAAGTAGCCAAGATAGCTCAAGGGCTTTAGCTTAAGAAGAAAGAGGAAGTTAGGATATAGATGGAAGAGGAACCGAGAAGAAAATAGGGTGAATAAAGGAGAAGATGGGAAAAGGAAGAAAATAATAGAGAAGAAGTCGAAGCTAAGGCTAAAGAGGGGGCTCTTACATCGCAATAGGAAAAACAAGAGTAAGATACCCAACATTGTACAAACTCAATGGATGTTGAACTAGTTCAACTAGTAGCATCCATAATTAGTGAAGGCCATTTTCTAGTAATGTGATGAGCATCACACAAACAAGGAAAAAAAAATGGTCAACTTAGGAAAATTTAAGTATGATACTACTATAAACATAATATTAGCACATGGAAAAGACATTCTCACCTCTTCATTTTCCTCTGGTGTTAGTCACCATTCAAAGGTACATTGTACTAGACACCTAGAAAGATCCATTAACATGTCATTAGTAGGCACAACATTCTCTCATGCCACGAAAGGAACTTGAAATATTTCCTTGAACAACTAATGCTTAAGGATGAATGCGTAGTAGAATTCGAACAATCTTTAAGGTTACTAAGAACTAAAAGCAAACCTTTAAACAATAGGGTACTAAGATGGAGGTTTATCGGACATGCACTACTGAAGTGAATTAGCCAAAGAAAGACGTATCCAACTCAAAAGCGTACTGAATGTGGTCAATCAACTAAAGCAATGACCCGAAGACCACCTCGGGGCCCCACAAGACGTTCTTAAATGTTGACGAAAATATCGAGATTGATACCTTAGTATCGACAAAACTACTACTTAACTAAAATATTAAGCATGATAAAAAGGTTTCTATCTATTGGAACCTAGGAAGAAGCAAGAGGAGATGAAGAAGTTGATAAAGAATTATACGAGAGGTTGAATGTTAGAGAGTTATCTTTAATGTCTTCACTAACAAGCTTGCCGAGGACACCCTCAAGTAACACATTGTATAACCTTATAAGGAGAAAAATCTTCTTAATTTCTTCATGGTCTCATTGAAGATGTACATACCCTCTCCTGTTGAACATATGAGTACCATGTCACCATGGAAATGATGTTACCTAGAGCATAATGAATATGATATGATTATATTACTAAATATGGGTAAACTATGTTCATAAAGTCTCGAGGGTCCTAATTCAAGTTCCAATTATCTTGTAATATCTGTCAATTTCACCTTTTAGGAGTGAATTTGTAAATTATATTTCTTGATTACATATTAATAGAATGAGAATATCAAAATTGTAACTACCTTTGAGAAACCAAAAATTCCCAAGAGGAAATTATCGATGTAACTTATAAAGGCCTTCAAAATCCTAGTGAAAAGGACTTTTGAACTTTTCAAAAAAAATTGCAAATTTTAAAAGATAGGATATTGGGGCCTAGTATTTTTGGACCTATTGGAAAATAATATTGAGAACACTGAGAATGCCATTGTAATAATTTAGAGTTGGCACCTATTATGATTTTTATTCAAAACAATCTAATATAGATTCACTTGTGTATGCACTTTGTGAGATTAATTACTACTAGAAAATTGACTCTTATGTCAACTAGATAGTATTTTCTCAAATTTCCATTATTTCCTTATCATTGCCAAATTCAATGAGTACTAATTAGAACAAAAATTGATTATACTTTACTTTCTCTATTTAGCTAGGCATTTAATGACATAGAATCAACTAATTGTTTCCTTGATTTAGCAGTTGTTATGTTTAAGCATTCATTTTTGCGTGTCCTCATTTTTCTTTCATTATATTGTTAGCTTAAAGTATTTTCAATTTTTGTAACTAGATAGTTGTCAGGTTAATCATATATTTTCAACAATCATTATTACTCATTATCCCATAGAACCAACAAATAATCATGTTTTGCCAAACTTCACTTATAGTCTGACTGATATCTGCCCAAATACTTTCCTTGGCTTGGGCCAAGGTCTAAGCCATTAATGACTCATTTTCCAACTCTTCTGTCCTTCTAGCCAATTTATGGGTCTTTTGCATCTCTTCAACATAAACAATGTCATTTTTAATCATCTGCATCTCCATATTCTTAAATTTCTTATGAAGACTTTCATTCCCTTGTCTCTGGTGAGATAGCTCCTGTATGACTTTGTTTAAATATCATGTTGTTGATGTAGACTCTACTATTGTTGATGTTGATTCCCCTACTATCCTTGACACTGTGATAAGTATAGTTGTAATTGGATCTATGGCTAGTTGAGGAGATTTCTCTTTTTCTTTAAGAAATTTCTCAATTTTTTCTTCCATTGTCTTTATATGTACATTTTTCTCAATGATCAACTTGAGCATTTATCCTTTTTGTTGCTCACTTTCTATTATCTACTTGGTTTGAGGATCCTCTATAGAAGGTAGCTTAAGCTGCTTCAATACTTGTTGATCTGGTATTACCAATAAATGATCCTACTTGTGACTTGATTTTGAACTGAGATTTCCTCTTCCCTGAAATGAAATGAAGTTCATCTATATTAATCACTTGCCTAATATTCCAGAGAGAAAAATCGCATTGGAACATATTTGGGCAATTTGTATGGAGCTATTTCACATCCATACACTCTAATCTCTATATAATTCTTGTAAAGATACTAGTCCCCTATCTTGACTTGGTCACTCAGGTGCAAGATCCTTTTGATTTCTGGATTGATTCTCGGCTTGGTCTGGTTGCTGAGAATTTGTGCAATTGGATGAATAAAATAGTTAATAAACTCTGAAAACTTGAACTCAATTGAGTTCCTTTTGGTCAATGAAGTCCACTTTGTGACTGCTTGAATCACTTGCTGGTCATCCTACTTGTGTAAAGTTATAGGCAACCTGTCTCCCCGTTGAAAAAGAATCATATGCACTAGCACAAAAGAATATTTAAATACTCCTTCAGTAGTAATTTTCATCAATTCTTCGTCCATACTTTCAGCAAAAAATTGATTGTAATTATACATGAAAGCAGGTTTGTTTTCTTTGGAGAAGATCGATAGATAACCTATGATAGATTCATCTACCCATTGATCTGTTTGGTAGCCTAAAAAATAAGAAATTAAGGAAATGATGTGTTTATCTCTCTCACGAAACATGGATGCTGGATATGGTGGGTTCTTTTTAGGAATTTCAACATATTCTGGAAGGAAGATCTCAAAGGTTTGAGCTCTTTGGGGGAAAGTGAGTTTATGGTACAGATCTATTAAAACAACAGTGGAGAAAAATATTAGGGAATTATTTTAAAGGATAAGAAGCATCTTATTGATAGTTTCAGAGGTGATGGAAATCAAAATGTCTCCATTCTGAGCTACCATAGTTCTTTGTAGGGGATTCTACATAGCTTGACACCACATGACTAAGTTAGGAAAAGAGTGGGTCTGAGGAAACATGTACATGGTAAATAAAGATTACCATAAGTGGATTTAATCTTCAGAGTTGTGGTAAGTCTTTTTTAACTAATGGTGCAATTCGAACATGTCTAATTCGCACTCTATGTCTGTAATTTTGAAGAACTAGTTAGCCAAGGGAATGTGATCAAGGTCCAGGGCATAAGAGGCTTTGGGATTTTCTTGTGATGAAGTTTGACTAGCATAGGGATGATGTTTTCTTTTAGGATCCATTATTTGCAAAATTAGGAAAAGGAAATAATAGAAGGTGGGGATGAAAATACCTAATAGAAAAGGTTTCATTATGATGGTAATTTTCAGTGATGTCGCAGAGTGGAAACAAGGAACAGTCAAATTTAGGAAACCAATGAATAAAAGATAAAGCGGGGAAAATCGTGTATCGGGGATGAAGGGATTATTTATAATAGAGAATGGATTATTGTTAAGGGAACATTACTAAACGAGAGGATTTTCATTTGAGGCAAACGGGAGAATATAACAACTAGAAGAAACAGATAGTGGATCATCTGCAATAGATATGGACATGTGGAGTGAAATGGTTAGGGAATGGAAGGCGCGGGAAAGGGAATGACGTTGGCGGGATAACGTATGGATGGAGTGGATAAGCAGATTTCGGAGCGGGGGATTAGTGGTAGGTGGTAATGAGCAGGGGGTGGTTAGTGGTACGTGGTAATGAGCGTGGGGGTGCGAAGTGACTCGAGGAGTTTCCACTTTCTGAGGGGCCCATGCGAATGAAAATCGATTTTCGGACCCCCCCTTCCGTTATCACACAACAGTGGAAGGGGGTGCGAAATGGCTTTCCTCCCATTGATCTGGGTAGGGAAGTGGATCAACATCGAAAAGTGCCCGGTACTTAGAGCTTTGTGACAAAGTGGGTTTGTCGTTTTATGACTTTAGCTTATAACATAATAAAGTTTTCAATACGTACAAAAATTAATCACCCTTAAGAGGTAGTTAAGTACTAATCAATCCAACCTTACACTAATATATCTCTTAGCCAAATTTGGAGAATGTTAGACCAAATTTATTCTATTCTATCCTATCTAATAATGTTATACCAAGATTAAACAATTTGGTGAACTTATTCACTAATCTAAAACATAAATTTAAATGATTTGATCATGATTAAATAATATGATTCAAATCAAACAAAATGTTGTGGCATTTAAACAAGCTGCACACAAAACCTTCATTTATTACAATATAATTCATTTCTTTGAAGTGGCATTTAAACAGACTCACTTATTCAAATTTTGATTTTCTTTTGATGGGGCTTCATTTCATCTTTTTTCTTTTGGCAATTTTTTCATTTTCATTCTTTATTCTTTATTTTTTCATACCCTATTTTATAAATAAAAACTAACTTATCAAAGATAAAGGATGTTAGAACATTGCCTCCAACTCGAGACTTCTTCCTCCTACAGGTTGCAGAGAACTTGTAGATCCATGTGCCTTCTCATCAGGCTAATGGGGTCTCTATTGAAACAAATACACACTGCACGTAAAATAAACTCTCCGGTGATATACAATAATGAATGAACGGTGAACCTCTCAATACTGAATGTAGTGCTTCAAGTATTTTCCATTGACAGGCAATGAGGACTATTTTCCCTCCAAATTCTACTGGATGAAAGTGTTATTACCCTTAACCTTAGCGATGCTAAAAGGTTTGAACCAGAGGTTATCAAACTTTCCATGTTTTCCTTTGTAACTTTAACCAAAATATTGTTTGAGGACTCTGTCAGTCTATTTCCCTGTGGATAGTATGGAGTAGAATGATGGAACGAGATTTGGTATTTATGATAGAATTCAATCATGTTCATACTTCTGAATTTTTTTGCATTGTTTGTCACTATTTTCTGGGGGCATCCAATTCTAGACAATATGTATTCTCCAATAAATTTGATAACTACAGTATCAGTTGCATTTTTTGACTGGAATGGCCTCTACCCATTTGGTAAAGTAATATGTGGCAGTCAATATCCATATGTGATCACTACTTCATGGAGGATGAATTTCACCAATGAAATCCATTCCCATTGAAGGAAAGGTGATTGGACTAGTACTAGAACTAATGGAAGTGTTGTTAATCTCTGCTTTCCGGCAAACATCTGACATTGAATACAACTTCTAACCTGATCCGGATTTAAATAGGAACGCAATAGATTACAGAGATAACTATAACTATAGAGATGCGATAACCATAAATAAAGAGATGCAGCGGAAATAACACTTCATTTCATTAATGGAAAATACTGAAATACGCTTACAACCAGAATTGGAAATAAACCAGCTAGGATGATGGTAGCTTATCTCTGAGAAGAGATGTGCGGCTACATGTCTCTGAACTGTTCCGAAACTTGTGTTACAATGAGGCTCGAAGGCCTATTTATTATTGAAAACAATGGAAAACCCTTCACATTTCCAAACCGACCCTTAGAAGATGAAACGCCAAATTGTGGGCCCCGTTTGGGTAAATTGGTACATCCAATTTCCCGGGGTCGTAACTATTGGCATACGAATCTCCTTTTGACGCGTATGATAGCTCGTTAGAAAGATCTATCCGAGAACTACCATTGTTGGAACGGGAAACATCAGTCCATTGCATGACCCATGTTGCCCAGATTCCCCAAAAACGTGTTAAGGGCTCAAAATGGGTCGGAAGTTCAAGACCGAAAACTGCTAAAAATAGTAAGTTGTGCTACAATTAAGGAAACTGAAAATGCTGAAAGAGACAATTGTGGGGGTCCAAATGGGATAGGTGGGTGGCCACCAACATCCACCTGGATCATAAACTTACATAATAGGCCAATAAAATCATGCTCTTAAAATCTTGTGTGTTATATCCCTCCAAGCATAGTGCCCTCCACAAATGCCTACATGAAATTGATCAATGATCCCTTCTGTCTCATTTTTTGTTAAGCAAAGTAAAAGGATGTTAAGAGGATCCTTCCAATACAGATTTGCATTAACAATACAATATTTTATGGCCTTCAACTTCGTTGTTTTACATTGATTCTTTGTGAATTCAGATGGACACTCAAAATCTCTAAGAAAATTCACAATATCAGTGTACCAATCAGATAATAAAAAAGTCTCATCAATATGAATCGAATTGATTGGTCTAATGAAGAAGGTTCTTGTGGATTCTTCTCAGTTGGGATTTTAGAAGGTTCTTGTGGATTCTCTTGTGTTGGGGTTGTAGAAGGTTTTTGTGGATTCTCTTGTGTTGGGCTTGCAGAAGGTTCTTGTGGATTCTTTTGTGTTGGGATTGCAAAAGGTTCTTGTGGGTTCTTCTAAGTTGGGATTTCAAAAACAAAATTTATTCCCAAGATCTTACAATTTGACTGAGCAAGGAGCTTGGCGAGGCCTTGAACCTTTACCAATTTGGTAGTCTTGACAATAAGATTATACCCAAAATCTTAGTTATCCATCTTCCTCTTCTTCCATCAGTACCAAGCTGAGTTAACATAGCTTTAACAACATTATTGGGTACATAGGTAATAATAGAAGAGTGAAGGAGATAGACTATAAAACCTTTCAACTCTTGAACTAAAGAATAGGACTATTTTTCAATATTGTCGTATTTCAACTCAGCATCTCGCATGAATTTACTGAAAGAGGCAATAGTTTGGTCATATCCATATTTATTTTTTTGGAAAAGAACAACAACTAAGGCAGTTTGAGAGGCAAAAGAAAAGATACTAAATGGTTCACAATAATTTGGGCTAGCTAAAATGGGAGCTTCTGCAATAGTCTTTTTAATTTTATCAAATGCATACCTTGCAGGAATAGTCCATTTAACTTCATGATTATTTCTCAGCATATCAGTGATATCCTTAATTATTTCTACATAATTAGGAATAAAACTTCTTAAAAAAACTATTTTTTCAAGGAAAGCTTGAATTTCCTTCTTATTCCTTGGTAGTGAAAGTTCTTGTATAACTGAAACTATTTTAGGATTGATGACTACTCCTTCCTTATAAACAATGTGGCCAAGCAATTTTCCTTCCTTGAGTGAAAACAAATAATTTTTGGGATGAAGAGAAATCCCAAACTTTCTGCACCTGTCAAAAACCTTTCTCAAATGCTTTAAATGTTTTTGGTCAGAATTGGAAAAAACAGTGAAACCATCAAGATAAATTAAAAAAAAAAAAAATTGTTTTTCTTACCCATAAATGCTAAGTCCATGGCTCTTTGAAAAGTGGCTGCAACGTTAGTTAACCCAAAAGACATCCAGGCATACATGAATGTACCCTAAGGAGTTATGAATGATGTCTTTTATTTATCCTCTAGACTAACCATGATCTGATTATATCCAAAAAAACCATCTAACATAGAAATTCTATTAGCTTCTGAAACTTTCTGAAGTAATTGATCCATCTTGAGTAATGGATAATTATCTTTCAAATATGGTTTGTTTAAATTCCTAAAATCCACACATATTCTAATTTCACTATTCTTCTTTCTCACTGGAACTAAATTAGTTAACCAATCACAATATATCAAGGGAACTATAATTTTAGCATCAAGTATCTTTTTGAGTTCCTTTTCAATAGCAGGAAGGAGGACAAGATTAATTCTCCTTAATTTTTGCTTAAAAGGTTTAGCCTCTAGTTTTAATGGGATTTTATGTTCAATGAGAGATGTATCATATGTATTTAGTTCATTATAAGACTAGGAAAAAACATCTTTGTAGGCTTTAAGGGGGGCTAAATACTTTCCTTTCGCTTCCATTGACATGGATGCAAAAATTTTAACATTTCTGGTTCCTTCAGAACTCCTAATGTTACAAATTTCAACAATTTCCTCGGGTGAATTTGATAATGGATTTTTGGGAAAATCATTATGATCAAAGAGCTTCTAAAGAGGGACTAACCCTTTTTGAATAAAATTGTTAGATAATTGAATAATGTTATGACCAACAATTTTTTAGTCAAATTGTGGTGTTTGATTTTCGTTGTAAACTCGATGATTATCATGTTGTTCTTCCTCAACTTGCAAGGTTGAAAACTCATCAATTACTTGCAAAAAGGATTTTAACTACTCGTCATCATCAAATATTTTCCAATGTTTAAGATTTTCAGGAATAGATGGTCTATACTTAACTTGAATTTGATATTGGACAAGAATTTGATCAAGAACTTCAAAAGAACTAGCAAAAACAACCAAGGAATCTGCATGAATGTTTTGATTTCTAGGAATAGTAGTGATGTTGAATGCTAAAAAGAATTTTTCTATTGAATCCCAAATTTCATTCCTATAATATCTAAGTCTAGGGTTCTTAGTTTGGAAAAGATTCCTTACTTGTTTGACAATAAGTTCTGAATCACTGAATACACTTAGCTTCTGCACCTTAAGACTTCTTGCTAATTCCAAACCTAGCAACAAAGCTTCATACTCTGCTACATTGTGAGTTACATCAAATTCAAGCTTATAGGATTGGGTAATATTTTCTTTGTATGGTGAAATTAATAAAATTCCAGCTCCTGCTCCTTCCTTTGAGTAAGAACCATCAAAGTACAATTTCCAAATATCAGTGTTAATGGTTTTAGGCTTGTCAACAATGTTTTCAATAGTATGTTGAGTATTTTCTGAATTATTTGATGAAAATTCAAAACATCCAAAGTCTTGATCTATTACATAAATTAGATGATTTCTGGCTTGATCAGATTTACAAACAATATTCATGAATCTTTCTTCTCTGTATAATCTAAGATGCTCACCCCCATATACACGAATGGTAGCATAAGACATGTCCATTTCAAGGCTTCCTCCTAATTTGGCACAACAAGATCTTGATAATAACATGCCAAATTTGGGATGGATATGAGTGACTACAATGTCCAAAACCACACTCTTAACATGGATCTAAGCTAAAGTAACCACCAGATCTTTTATAAGTCCAAGACAAGGTAATTTCTTGGAGTCAAAAGTGTAAAGATCATGATAAGTTCTAGTGACCTCTAATTGCAATTGGTCCATATTACCTTTGGCATCATATTATGGGAAGCTCCAAAATCTAACATGCAGTCATATAACAAGAAATCATGAATTTTTAGAGTCACATAAAAAGATGGTACATTTTCATCAATCATGTCTGAGCTAAGACTAAAGACTACTGAAGGTTTTTCATCTTATAGGCTTATTACACCCCCTTCAGCATCAACGCTGGATGACTCGATCCATTTAGAAAATTGGTTTTTATCCATAAATTCTTTGAAATTTTAGATAAAGGAATGGGTATTTAACTCTTTCCAGTTCCCTTTCAACGTTGAATGTGGTTAAAACAATTTGTTCAATTAGAGTTGTTTCAACGGTTTGATTCAATGTTTGAATGGTTGTTCTTTGGGTTTTGGTAGATTTTACTTGAGGTTCATTTACAATGGGATTTTTTGGAGTTCTACCAGGCCTTGAGCTAGGTCTTAGATCATATTTCCTATTCAATTCTGCAATTAAAACTCATAAGAGGCATAACATTTTGAAATTTGAGAGTCTTCTTGATCTTGAGAAAAATGATTTAAAGGGTGAGAAACAATAGCATTTTGTAAAGATGAATGATCCAAATTATTTATATCTTCAGAAATCAAAGGGCCAATGTCTTCTGGTTTCCTGTCATCAATCATTAATGGGGGTTGGATCTCTTGATCAATATTTGGTCTTTGCGAAATTTGAGTTTGGGGGGCCCTTCTAAATTGAGTTTGAGGTCTAGCAACAGTTTGTTGTATTGTTCTAGGTTGCGTGTCTATTTTTGAGATTCTATTTGAAATGTTTCTAAGTAATGGTGTGATCTCATCTATCTTTTGATCATCATTTTTAGTTTTTGAGGAAGAACCTTCTTCCTTAATCTTCCTTTTCTTTTCATCTTTTCCACACTTAGCTTTAATTTTAGCTGATGTTGACCTATTAGCCTCAACTTCTATAGCATTTGTTTACATGTCTTATAGAGTATGGGATGTTCTTTCCCTAATAATGACTTCAAATTCATCATCAAATGCTTTAGAAAATTGAACTTTTGTTGTTGCAACTGGTGGTTTACAGTCAGGTGGCATCTTATGATAAAGTTTATTGAATCTTTTTATGAAATCTACCACTGGTTCACCATGGTTCCTTTTCAGTTCTTCAAATTTTGTAAGATAGTAAACTCGATCCTTCTTAACACCCCATTGATTCTTAAATATAGTAGTTATTTCATTCCAAGAATGAATTGAATCGGATCTCAGTTGTCTAAACCAAATCCTAACGTTTTCTTCTAGAGATTGAACAAATAATCTCATATATACATCTTCATGTTCAATGTTCATATTATCAGCAAAATCCAAAAAGGTAGCTAAATGATCTTCAACAGACAAACTAGCTTCTCCATTAAACCTTGGCAGGTGTTTCAAATACCCATCAGTAAAATTATTGAGAAGGTTAGGAAGATGTAAGGCAACATAACTAGTTTGAATAACAGGTTGAAAGGCAACCATATTTGAAGATGAATATGAAGATGAATCAATAAAAGAGGTGGGAGATGATGTAGTAGAGGATGAGGAGGAAGATGGTGAAGCTGTAGGTGAAGATGGAGGTGTAATGATAGGAGGAGGAGGATGGGAAAGTGGAGGATTCATAAAAATTTTTACAAGTGTTTTAATAACTACCTTCTAAACCTTTGCTTAAACTTCTTCTTTATTTTCAAACAAAGGGTTTGAATATACAAAAAATGTTTCCTCGGGTTGAGCATAAGTAGATGGAAATGTATAATGAGTGGGGGAGATAAAATCAGTAGGTTTAAGTTGCAGTAAATATCCATCTAATTCTTCTTCTGGCCTAGGTGAATCTGAAAATATCTAAGGGATTTTATATGATTCCAAGGATTGGACTAAGAGATTTGACTGCAGATCAACTCCTTTAGATAATAGTTCTAGAACCCTAGGTGTTAGATCATCGAAGTCTAATTGGGATGGAACGAACCTAAAGGGATCAGAAGTTGAAATATATTTAGGTTGTAGTGGTACAAAAGAAGAAGTAGAAGCTTCAAGTCTCCTTCTAAAAGAGTCTTCTCGTACCAGTCTCTCTAGATCAGATAAAGGAGAAATAATTTGAGAATTAGAATGAGATCTGATATGTTTTGAAGGAGCCAACTTGGTCTTGTGGAGTTGCCAAGTGAAATATTTTAACCTGCAATTCCTTTATTCACCTTAAATGAAAAGTCTTAATTGTTGTCCTAGGGAAAATACTTCAATTTTCTCTCCCCGGCAAGGGCGTTGGTCTAATGTTGTCCTTAGAGATGATTCTAAGTTAATTAATCATGCCAGAGCATCCAAAATGTTTTGTTTGTTTTTTAAGTTTATGGATGACCAATGTTATGAACAGTTTGAAAATAGGTTCTTAAACCTTAACAGTTGCCAAATAAAATGAAAGGGTTGTCTATTTTTCTAAGATAGTTAATTGATTTTAAATGAGTGAATAACAAAGTCTTAAGGAATTACAAGTTATTAAATATTCAAATAGAATATTTAATTGATTTTAAGGTGGAAAGTAGGGAAGCAATGTTTTCCCAATCAACAAAATATATTTAATCTAATGCACATGGGTGTGACAATTTATTGATATAGAGGAGTTTATAATAACATATAGTTTTATAAACTAATCTCTAATTATTTTTTATAACTTCACAGGGGATTTAAGATGGGTTGATACTCAGTTTGATCTTACCCAGATTTCTGCACAAAGAAAAACACAATGAAATGAACATATAAGAAAAACTTACTATGAGACAAACTATTTATGAAAAATTCAAAATGATTTCATTAATTTGGGACAAATCTCCATCTCGATTACAATTCTTCTTTGACAGCTCAACCAAGGGTTCAAACCTTAATAACTCGAAGGAAGTGTTATTTATACAAAATGAAAGATCTTCTAGAGACATTTTTAAACAAAATACAAAAATAATACAAAATTATAGGAATTCTAAAACTGCCGAGTGTTGGCACTATCTTTAAGGAATATTTTGGTGATCTCATCCCCAAAAAGTGTTGCCTCGTTTTCTATTAGTTGGTGATGAAAATTACTCGATAATTTCACATAGGTGATCCCACCTATCTTCACTTGGTATATAAATATTAGCCAACTTCCTGTAAAATTCATTAACCTGGATGTACTTTTCAAAGTATACTTATTAACAAAAATATGTTTGATTTCATGCTTAATTATTAAATCAAAATCCAAAGATTCTAATATTTCCTTCTTTGTAAGGTGACCCTTTGTACCTGCAAATCTAGCTTTATCAGTTGCAATTGAATAAAGCTTTTAACAATATTCCTCCAAACTGATTAACTTGTCATCTAGTGCCACTAATCCTGGTAGTCCTCTCTCGTTGAGTAAGTTGAACTTGAAATGAAACCTTTAGACAACAGTTTTGAAGGCTTGGCACTTGGTCTCCAACTGAGTCATGAGATTCTTTTTCTACAAAACCTTCTTAATCTCCAAAATAGTTTTAGTGTTGTCCACAATCTATATCTACTCCAACTCGGCTCTGGTTTTTGAATTTAGAACTTTAATCATGTTCGTGGCTTCACTTGTTTTATCCTTAATAAGTTTTCTAACTTCTTAAATAGTTGTCTGGCACCTATCTATCAGCTATTCATGTTTAAAAATAATTTGTATGGAGGGCCAAACTTCAATTATAGCCTGACTGATATCTACCCAAATACTTTCCTTGGCTTGGGCCAAGGTCTAAGCCATTAATGACTCATTTTCGAACTCTTCTATCCTTCTGGTCAATCTATGGGTATTTTGCATCTATTAAACATAAAGAGTGTCATTTTTAATCTTCTGCGTCTCCAAATTCTTAAATTTTTTATGCAGTTGTTGACTGTGCTAGACCCACCAACATGTCAAGGGATATCCCTAGTAAGAAGTCCCAACTAGACCTCAGACTGTTTGGTGTAGGAGTCTCAGGAGTGGGTCATGCAATATTGCCTTGACCGTGGTTGTGCGTGAAAGCAAGTAAGATGTCCTTTTTGGTAGCAAGGGTGTGACATATGCAGCAAGTCAAGGAAGGTGCATGAACGGTTCTAACACATGGAGGGTGGTGTGAGTGCGCCCCTTGGAAACTTGTGAAAGCACGGAGTTAAGAAGGGAACACACGAGCAAAGATGCATCACAAAATGGAAGGCAGGTAAGCTAGCAATCTAAAGTGATGGTTAAACCAAAAAAATATTCCAGTAAGATTCATACATGCATATACAGAAAGTAGTCACACATGCATGCGTAAGAAAATAGACACATATATCATTTAGAGTAAACAAGATAACTTAAATACAATATGACATATGCATGAAATGTGTTGGCTATGTTATATTAAGAAGTGAAAGCTCCAGTCATACAATACAACCATGAACAACCACTAGTCCCGATAGCACAACATTACAGTCACTGCCATCTACTCCTCCAAAGAGATGTACTAGCTCTGTACTGTGGAGAGGCCAAGGCCGTTACAATACTATCCAAGCTTTCTCTAAGATACTCCTATCAGAAGCTTGGCTAACCAAAAGCCTCTACAATGAGTTACGAGGTTCTATTTATAGCAAAGGGTAGGGTGACCCTTGACATTCCCCTTTGTGACTCGTTTCCTACCCTCATGACTCTTCACCTACTACATGACTGTTATGTCTAACTATCGACACTTGGACTTTCACTTTACATGATGTTACATTACAATGCACATGTACCCATGTGGGATGACATAGGCTTGAGCAAGCCATGCAAGACATCACTAATACTCAAACATAGGTAGGACAACCAACTCTTTGACATCCTCATGGTGGTCGACCATGGCAAACTGATGCCAAGCTTGGTTATCTGTGATGGTGTCCATGCGCTAAATGGTGACATCCTCTTGAAAGCGAACTCTTGCCTCCATTGAATCTAGGTACACTGATATGGCCCCTCTGTCCAACGCGTTTGATAGCATGTGCACCATCGTCTTGAGTGTGGCTAGACTAGCAACATACTGATGCATAATGTTTGTGCTGATATCCAAGTGTGCGTTGGTGACCATGCACAGATCAACTTGTTGGAGTACATGTTCAGCTCCAGTAAGAATTACTTCTTATCTTCTCCTCGGTGAGTGTTACAAATGGGTGGGATCGCATGCATGCACAAAATGAAATTCATGTGGCTGAATTCCCTTGCATGCGATCAACAAATTTTCTCACCTTGTCTGCTCCATGCTAGCTATTGGGATGGATCTATCACTTGTATGGGCGCAGTTTCATTTGTCTATGCATGTTGCACCCTCTATTGTACCTATTCCTACTGCAACTCATTCTCTTGTCTATGCAACTTCTATTCTTCATTGACTTGCCACTTCAGCACATGCAACTCCTTCTTTGTTTCTCTCTTTACCTTCGTGCCATCTTCTTTTCACACCGTCACCTCATATCTTCAATCACCAAAGCTGCTTTTGTCACGAGTGGATCTACTTTGAACTCACAAATTTTCTTCGCCTCTGTGTTGTCAACCATCTTCCTCTCGCATTCGTCACATGCGGGTGTGCTACGGATGGCGCTGCTCATTGTGATGTTGCTTCCATATCATCTTGATGTCCTTTTCTATGAACAAATTGATGTCTTCATAGGTAGGAAAGCTCATAGACACTTGCTTGGCTGCAACCCCTGTTATGTTCTCAATGGTGTCTTTAACTCTGCTCTCCTGGAAGCATTGTACCTATGCTGCTGGGAGGTAGATGACTCCTGTGATACATAGAGACATAGAAACACCCATGGAAAGAAATTTGTCAAATGAAAATAAAAATAAATTGGAGGATTGACGTGCAACATACTTGTGTGACTGTCCATGAAGATTCTGCAATTTCCGCCGAGAGGTCAGGACATTGACTGCCAAAACTGCAGAAGGCACAATCCATGCTGTTAAGAGGCTAAATGACTATTGGAACAACCCAATGCAGAGTCCAACCTAACCTGCTAAGGACTGAAACTGCGCAATGCGTAATTTCAGCTAGCAGCGACATGCAACTAGAAAACTGCTTTGCATAGTTTCTGGGGCCAGCACGAGACTACCTACAAGAATTTTGCAATGCAAGCCTAGAGGTCAGTGTTGGGCCAGAATTGTGAAATTTATGGAGGGAATGCATAGTCTTTGCTTTCGGATATGTGCAGTGCAAGCCAGGTAGGACAAGGTCCGGGTGAAGGCAGCGCAGACCCGCTGATGGGCGAATGAAAACATGAGAAATCTTAATGCATGGTGATACTAAGTGTAAACAAGAGTGAATGATCATGCATGCAACAGTAAGTGCAGGATTCAAAAAATGGGAAAGCATGCATGTGTGTGAAGCGAGTCATCGCAACAGCGAACGTCGGTGCAAAACAGTGTCATGCATGTGACAGCAGTGAGATGTAAACGAAAACTGAAACGATGCTTCAACAAGCTAACATACATTGAAATGATAACAAGCACTCATTAAAATCAAGAAGAAAACACTCACACAAGCTGAAACACAAAAAGCGATAGAAACACAATGCAAGACATGCAAAGCGGGCTTACCCTGAAATAGCTGAGCTAAATGTGCCGATGAATCCTAGATGCGATGTGGCATGTCAGAGCTATAATATCAATGTGAGGAATGAGCTCGGTAGCATCCAGTTCATAAGTTTTGATAAAATCAAGGTTATGATGTGCATGCCACAAATCTAGGAAAAGTGATACTTTGCGGGAGGTTTATGAAATGATCCTTGCATGTAACCTCTAACTGCTAAAAGTAGCTGCTAAAAATAGATCCCTAAATCTAGGGATGCCTCTGCATGTTTCATTGGGAAAAGTAGTCCATGCATGCAAATCATTTTTTCTCGGTCCCAGAGGGAACTAGTCAACTTGAAGGCACATGCATTGGTTTGCGAGCCTAGGAGAGGGATTTGTGTAGTTTCTAGGCTAAGAAGAGATGGTTGTCCCAGAGGGATTACACAATTTCTAGGAGGAATAGGTGACTGCCTCGTAGGATTGCGGAATTTCTGGGCTGAGTAACTGTCCTAGGTCAGATTGCGTAATTTTTTCAAGGAAGTTTGTCTGATTGGATTGCACAATTTCTGAGCCCACCAGGTTGCCTGACTGATTTCCACAATTTCTGCTAGCTATTGGGTTGGTTGTCCCAAAGGGATTGCATAATTTCTCAGAGTAGCAGGTGAGAGCTGCCCATAATTACACAATTTGTGGGTTGAGCAGTTGCCTTGGGATGAATTGCACAATTTTTGAGAGGAAGACTATCAGGAAGAATTGCACAATTATGGAGCCCAGCTGAGTGTCCAACTACGTTTACACAATTTCTCGAGGGAAGGTTGGTTCCCCTAAAGAATTGTGTAATTCCCAGAGGGAGCTACTCAACCAGTGATTGACACTAAGGCTAGAAAGCAGCCTATGAAGGAGGTGGAACAAACTTGCATGCATAGGCTAACAAGACTCTATGAAACAACTGAAGCCTATGTGCTTGACGATGCAAGACATGTTGCTGAGGATGGTTGGTAGGGAGGCTCCAAAATGAAGCTAAGGAAAAATTATGGAGGGTGCTTGTAGCTGGTACAACAAAAGCCTTTCATTCTCTTGTCTTTGGTGAGAGAGCTC
>APFE031193572.1:225478-235923 GCA_000404065.3 Pinus taeda | reverse complement strand
GTTGAGGACAACACTTTTTTGAAGGAGAGGGGCATGTTAGGTCCCTATAATACTAGTGATTACCCCATTACTATTGTAGTTGTATCCTTTATTAATATTGTTGTGCCCCTATTATCCGCATATTGTTATTACTGTGCCCCATAGAATCCCTCTATTGTTATTTTGTGGCTTTATATTATTATTGTTAGGTCGGCTGGGTTATATTGTGACTCCTTAGACTCATATTATTATTTTTAGGTCGGCTGGGTTATATTGTGACTCCTTAGACTCATATATATATAGAAAAGAGGTTTTTCCATTTAAATCATCAAAGAATCATTCATTTGCGTAATGTAAAGGAGGTTGCCCCCTCGAAGAGGCTGAATTCTAAGGTGTTGATCTATCTTTTCTATCTTTTTGTGCGTTGGTTTCATAACACTCGAAGCTAGTGCAAATAAACCATTTTGACACTTGGGGTAGATGTTAACCTTAATAAGGTCAATAGTCTTTCACAACATCCTCTTGTGGGTAGATTTTTATATATTTCCTTTTCTAAAGAAAGTATTTGGAAGTGGATTGAAGCGGTCTGTAAACCCTTGACAAGGTACTCACAAAAAATTAGTCTCCTGAATGTAATTCTCAGAGAAGAAGACCTGAATGTAATTCTTGTGAAACCCTGGGTGTTTGGCAAAGGTTTTCTATGGATACAGAGATGACACCTAGGTTTCAACCCTTAAAGTGAAAACCACAAATCAAATAATTATGGGTAAAGCTCCCTCGTTTCCTTCTTGAAATATGGTCCATGAATATTTTTATTAGTGTGGCCAACTGTCTAGGAAAATTCGTATTCTTTGCCAATAAGTCCCTAGTGGAGTTAGATATGAGGGCATGGATTCTAGTCAAGATGTACATTGGGTTGAGGTTGGATGAAGAACTGGTTATTATGTGTGTGAAATAACTTATTACTAGCCTTTGGACTATTGGAATGTCCCTTTTCATTGCCTCCAGTGCCATCAGATTGACCACCTTCAAAGAGATTCTCAAATGCCTTGTTAGGGTAGGGTTATGTTGTATCAGCTACAACCACCCTGCAAAATTTTTCCTATGCTTTACTTTGGAGCCTCCCTTCTAGACTGCAACAACTCATCTTGCACTGACCCAGGTACTTGTGCTTTGATTGAGCTTCATCCTTTGCATTATGGCTTGTTTTTTCTTACTTGTCTTACTCGCTAACCCACAAGCCGATCTCTTGACTTGGTCTTCACCCGGTTCCAGGCTTGCCTTGGTGAACTGTAAAATTCTTGAGGGTAGTGAGCCTTTCTCTCTGTAATTACATAGTCCATGCTGACAGTGAGCCTTTAGCTCCAAAAATACATAGAGCCAGTTTACAAGCAACCTTCAACTAGGAAACCTTGCAGAACCTGAGAGGCAGCTCAGAGCCACTCAACCCAGAAATTGCACAGAAGCTTCTTCCTCAGAGCTACTAAGTGCATAAGCCAGTGAGTTTCCCAGTGCTTCCTAGAACAGAAAATATCTATGGGAAATGCATGGAAACTTTTTCTGAAAAAGAAAAGAGAAAAAAGTGAAAAAGAATCCTTAGAAAATAGGGATCTATTTTAGTAGTCCAAAGCATGCACTTGAGTTATTTTGGAAACTTCTGCCAAGTATCGCCTTTTCCTTGATTTTTGGCCTTCACCTCATAAACCCTAAATTGGTCAAGTCTATTTAGTTGGTGCAGCTAGAGCTCATTTTCACATTCAATCTTGGAGCTCTAGCCTTCCTGAGGAGATAAAGGAACCTTCGGCGCAATTGTCGTTGCTTTCCCGAGTAAGTCTTGCTTTTCTAGTCTTTTGTTGTTTTTTTTGTCGCTTTTGTTTGTTTAGGTTGTGAGAGTGTTGTTTCACTCATTTTGTTGAATGACTGTTGGTGTTTTAACTTGTTTTAGCTTGTAGAAGTATTGTTTTAAGTTTTTCATCACCTTTCCCAAGTGTCGCATGCATCACCCATTTTTTGCACTATTGGTCATCGTTATGACGACTCTCTCCACATGCTTCATTTTTCTTCAGTTTGATTGATTCATGCACTTGTTTCACTTGGATGCATCATCATTCACTTAGATCTACAGTCAACATCACGCTACCCTTCAAATATGTTTGACTTCAGAGTCCTCTTGGGCAGATCTGAACTTCTTTGGTTCAGATCTCATTTTCCTGGCATGCACTACGCTTTTATGGAGATCAAGGCTAGGCCTTGGCTTATGGAAATGCACAAATGAAACCTAAGCCTAGCTACAACTATGCACTACACAGTTCTAGGAGCCAGTACCCAAGCCTTTGCCACTGAGACTGCACAATGCGCAGTCTCTCCTGGCCTGTGCCCAGATTGAACTACGCATTGCGCAGTTCCAAGAGCCAGTCCCTAAGCCTTGGCCATTGAGACTGCACAATGCGTAGTCTCTCCTGGGATGTGCCTAGATTGAATTGCGCATTGCGTAGTTCCAGTTACGAAGACCTCCTGACTGAATGCTGGTATTATCAAATGCACAATTCCAAAAGGTAGTCAGTCACCTATGTGAACCAAGATTGTGCAATCCCCCTAGTAGTTGCCCAATTTTTTGCTTGATCTCATCTTGAAGTTTTTTTTGTTTCTAAGCTAATATTTGTGTGCCATTAGTGTCCTCTTTGTCTCCAGGTAAAATAGTTGTTGAGCATCTCTCGAGCATATACAATTAACATGGCTTTCAAGAGATTTGCGTTAAAGGAAACTCTTGAGAGTAGTAATAGGGCACGTGGGCTTCACTAGGGGAGCAATACCATTCCACATGCATTCATATTGGGGGATATATATTGAGGAAAAAATGACATAATATATTGGGGGATATATAGGGGTAAAAGGGTTTTTATATTGGCAAGTATTAAAAATGGAGCTCAAAGTTAAAATATAAGGGGTATAAAAAATGATAATGAAAGAATGGATATCTACAATATCTAGTGAAAGTAGGGGTTTTTCAAATTGGGAAGGTGTGTTGGGTTCATATTGGTAGGGGGTTAAATAATGTTATTTTTAGAGGTATTTTCCAATATGTAGTGAAATTAAGGGTATTGTTTAATATGCCATGAACGCATGTGATATGTCAGAGGTTCATTGACTGAAGCCCCGTGTACTAGGGAAGCAGTTGAGAAGGTGTGAGTTAACTTGCCAATTTATGCAAAAACTGAGTTATTCATTGAGAAGGGCATGAAGTTGACATGGAAATAGATTAAGGATACCTTTGTAGAGAACTTCAAGGAGGATTTAGAGGACTGACAAGTTTATATCAATATCTAGTGGCCAGGCTTCTAAAGGGTTGCATGCAGGTACCCCACCTTCCCATGTGCAGACATTATCAGTTGGATTGTCTCACACACAGATATAGAAACTATGACATTGAGAAGTTCCATTGGGATAGATATTGCTACCTTTAGGGTGGAAAACTATCATGAGATGTATCATTTACCTTAGGGGGTGAGGCACATGGACACACTTTTCTATGCCACCCACAACCAGGT
Source organism: Pinus taeda (assembly GCA_000404065.3). Taxonomy (NCBI): domain Eukaryota; kingdom Viridiplantae; phylum Streptophyta; class Pinopsida; order Pinales; family Pinaceae; genus Pinus; species Pinus taeda. The sequence goes on along the minus strand of APFE031193572.1, from coordinate 232,396 downwards.
GAACATGAGAGATATAGTGAAGCACTGGGTGAAAGAGCCATCAAATCTTAGAGCGACATCAAATCATGTTCACAAGACAAAGTCTCTCAGGAAGGGTTACTAGTTCTTGATCATCTTTGCATGTCGAGTATATGGTTAAGAGAGGACGAAGACCTTGCTTGAAGGTTGGGTGGTTGTGTTGGACCAGTTGGTGAATGATGGAAGGTCATTAAACTAGTTGGATTTGTTGGATCTTCAATTGAAAGTCCATGTGACCAATGCTCAAAATCTTTCGAAGGATGAGCAAGCAAGATTCTACATGTTCACATACTTGTTGGATGAAATATGTGCCTAGCAACCGTTTCCTGGCATGAGCTAGACATGGACACCAAAGAGACTGTCGTCAATATTTATTGCAAGTTGCTTTCCAACTGTAGCTACTAAGGGGTAATGGCAAGGCTGACTAACCATTTCATCATCCTGTTGTATAAGTTGATCTTTGAGTAGGATCCACCTTGCATGTCCCAAGAAGCAATGGTGGTGATACTTAACATTGTAGATTCGTATGCCTCACCCGATGGAACCTTCATCAGAGTGTTTGGTGAAGAGAAGTCTTTGCATGTTCTACCAAGGTATGCCATGGATAACATGGTCATGTAAGAGGCCTCATATCACTTCTCCATATGGTTATCATCAAGACTACATAGGAAGAAGAAGGCACCATGGCCTGCCCTTCCTTTGCGGATAAGATTGTATGAGATCAAGAGCTTGAAAGATGTTCATGCCGAAGCTAAGGAGATATTGAAGTTTGTGTTCAGCACCAAAGACTTCAATCCATATGATCCCCATGGTATTCGAAAGAACCACTGTATGAAGGTGTACTATCCATGGATCCCTGAAACATTCCACTAGCACGAGGAGGATTCTTGGAGATACTGTTACAATAACTTCAAGCTCCATGAGCCCATCAATATAGCCATAGCTTGGAAGGCTTCTCTGCAGCCAGTAACAACAACAACAAGAATAACTAGCAGTCTGGTATAGGACAAAGGAAAGAGGAAGATTGTCGAGAACCTAGAGGCTGAGAAAAGCTACAAGATGAGAGAAGACCTAATCACCAAGGAAGAAGCTTTGGCAGTGGAGGCAAAGAGGTAGCAACACATAAAGAGGGCAGGGTGAAGGAAGAAAGAAGAGAAAATTCTAGAGGAAGAAGAACATAAGTTGCAGGAAATGGAGAAGAAGTTGAAGGAAAAGCCAGAGCTAAGAAGGAGTGAAAGGGAAGAGAAGAAAAAATAGGATGAAGAAGAAAGGCAATATGTGATGACAAAGCAAACAATGCCCATATAGGTTGGGGAGTCAGAGCAACCGACAACAGAAGAAGAGGGTGAGAAAATGCATGATCAAGAGCTTGCTCAATATATTGAGAAACTGATTGAAGTGACAGACATGGAGTTGGGGGATGAGCCACAGAATGAAGACACCACCCTCATGCCGAGAGCACTCGAGGTCACCTCTCAGTATCCTCCACCTCCAGTGTCAAAACCAATCTTGAGAAAGCAAGGAGACTTTGTTCTCCTTGATGATGATACGATGAGGGATGTGTACAATATTTCATTCGATGAGTTGCAGAAGAATATTATATGGACACGGCGAAAACACTTTCCAGATGATCACGTGTCACCTGGATTCAGGAAGTAAAGGGTGATAGTGTTAGATGTTAGACAGAATCTAGCTACCATTACCAATGTCACCTTGGCCTATGCAGGAGCCATAATCTCTAATGTTAAGTTCCAGTTGGTCGAGATTGAAAAAATGGAAAAGAACTTGCGGCGGTTAGGCAAGAGGCAGAAAAACGCAGAGAGTAGAATGAAGTTTCTGCAATGGTAGAAATGAGGAAAGCGATACTTGGTGAAGTATCAACACTTGAGATTACCATGTGGAAGCTCTATGATAGATTCATCACCATGCATAAAGAAGTTGTCCATGTGCATGGTTTACAACAACAAAGAAAAACATATTTTCAAACTCTTAGGGACATACATGCTTCCATCGCCCATGTGCAAGAGTGGACAATGTGGTACAAAGGGGTTTTGTTGCACTTTCCAAAGATGATGAAGCCTCAGGTAGAGCTGGAGAAACCAAAGGTTCGGATGTTGATCCAGAACTATGAATATCTCGCCCCATTTGTCACTAGCATACATGCCTCATATGCATGGTTGTACAAGATTTTGGATGTCATGGTGTGAATGAATAGGATCCCTTCAATCAGTTCCCTCACTAAAGCTAAGCTCAAGAACCAAGTCTGACTAGGGACCGATAGGTACATGGAGCAGATAAGGCGAGTGGCCACCAGGGATGACTTGGAGCTCAATGCACATAACATGCATAAGTACATTAGTGGTCCCATAATGGTCAACACCATGTTGCACATGCTTCAGGACAAGTTGGAAACAAGTTCCAAGACCATATACCTAGATGTTATGGAGGCAAGAGTCCGCAATCAGAAAGACACCATCAAGAAGTTTGCGAACATCATTTCACAGTATCAAGCTTGGCATGAGTACATGATCGATAAGCATCAAGTGGAGGTTTCCAAGTTTGTATTTCCCCAAACTTCGGAGTCATATTGTTTTGTCTTGTCAGGCTATCTCTAGCCTATTTGGTCTCACATGGGTACATGTGGAAAGTGTAATATTATTTGTAAATGCGTTGAAACTTAAATGCCAAGTGTCATTAGTGGAATATGAAAGGTCATAATATTATGTAATGAAATATTTGAAAAGAAGGTTAAGAGTCATGAGGATGGTCAAAGAGTCACAAAGGGGAATGTCCAGGGTCACCCCACCCTTTGTTATAAATAGAACCACATAACTCTTATAACGGGGATTTTGGGAGCCAAGCTTTCGGCTAGGCTTAGGCTTAGGAAATTGTGATGAATCTTGGCTTCTGCATAGTGTAAAGCGAGTATACTTCCTTGGAGGAGCGGGTGTTCTTGAATGTAACATTCCACTATTGGGGCTAGTGGTTGTCAATGGTGTATGTATGGATTGAACTTTTACTTATAATAATAATAACAGAGCCAACACACTTTCATGCATATGTTGTTACTGTAGTTGGACTATTATGGTTGCTCTAGCAATGTATGTTGTTTAACTTACACATTTTATTATGAACTACTTTGTATGCAATTGTATGAATCTTGTTTAATGTGTGTTGTTGGATTAACTTGTCACTTAGATTTGTGGACTATTCTACATTTCATCTTGTGATGTCATTCCGTTTGTGTGCTTCTTTTAGAATGCGTACTATTATAGGCTTCTAGGGGCACATTTCCTTTTCTCCTCCATGTGTTAGAACCTCCATTCATCTCACTTGACTTGTTGCAAGGTCACACACTTGCTTCAACCCAAAGCTATCATACGTATCTCTGCGCGCAACCATGGTCAATGCATTACATTACCACCCACAAATGAGACTCCTACTCCAAATGGTCTGAGGTCTAGTTGGAAATTCTTACCGGGGAAATCCCCTGAATGTTGGCGGGTCCACTTGTTCCTTCGATCCACTAGATTTTGGTGTGTTCTGCTCATCCATTTTAGATTCCACATGTGATGTTCATGAGGATCAAGTTTTGGATGGAGTTCTGTTGAACAACCAGCCTGTGCTATTATTATTTATGAGTATGTGTGGGAGCTTGAACAAGAATCTGCGGTGAAGGGTGGTCTCCTTTCATTCGCACCTCATCTACTGTATCCTGACATCTTCCACAATTCTTTGATTTCTATTCTATCTTGTGAAAACTCATCTCCAAATGTTTCCACTTCCGATCATTCATAGAAAACCTGGAACGTCAGTATTTCATTCAATTGCGGAAAGGAAAAATATTTCTTCCCAGATCCACCCAATCTCATATTTCATTTCTGGAAACACAGAGGGTGAAGATTCTTGTTTTTCATTACCCCCTCTTTATGATTCATTAGATCATGAGGATGTTGTTGTTCATCTCGAATTTTTTGATCATGGCTGTCGTGATCTTTTCAATCACCCATCCAATCATGATTCTAATCCACATGTTGTTGATCTTTCTAAGCCATCATCTTTCATGATCCATCTTTTGGGAAATTAGAAATCCCTAAAGATGCTGAGACACTTTAGCCCAAGCTGATGGTTATGTCAGGTTCTCACAACCTTGAGGTCATTTGCACTTTTGATCAAAAATCTATTGAAACTCCCTAGGATCCTCATCACTCTCTTGTTCACATTGAAGATTAATCCAATCCACATTTTTTTCATCCTCCACTAGAATCACACGATCCCATTGCTCATGCATTTGAGAAGTCATACATAGCAAGCACTGCTGCGAAGCGAAAATTTTATTCTTTCTTCATGTTTTCTCATTTTTCATGTTCTAAGGTGTGTGCATGCTTGTCTTCCATGCACAATGTCATAGGGCACGATGATACATTTGCAAGGTTCCTTTCATGTGCTTTTAGTATTTTCTTTTATGTGGATGTATTCAAAATTCGAACGATTTGGTTTGCATTGTTTTATCTTTCTTGTCACTTGGTATGATTGAATATATTTCTTATCAATAATGTTTTTTCCTACATGGGTCAACCAATGCGCTGCTGGCTACATTGGAAATACCACTTCACGTAAGTTGGCCCATGCTCTACTTAGCTTAGGACTACGAGTAGTGTTTTTTTTATTATTTGGTTTTTATTTTCTTACTTTGTTTTGCTTTCATATTGCTTCTTTACTTTGCTTGTTTGTTTGTGGACCCGTAGGATACTATCTGCATGAAACCATGTTTGGCTTCTAGAGACAAGCAGGGTGAAATCCAAGAGGACTTGTACAACTATCAACACTTGGTTATATGTCTATTTGTTTCACAGTATTTTGTCAAACCTCCTGTTCACTTCCCATTCCATATCCTGAAGTGCCAAAATGATGACAACTGTGAAGTATATGCATCATGATACACAGACAAAAAAACCCTAAAAAACCAAAGGAAAAATTCCTTGAGTCAATTCTGAAGAAAGTTCACTAAAACCCTAATTTTTAGGGCCAATGCTCTTTTCTTCACTACTTGCCCATGCTAATGGCAGGTTGCACTACTTTACCCTAGCATTGCCAATGCGGGTTTTGATATGAAAAACCATGTTGAACCTCTTCTGGCAGTTTTTCCCAAAATGGGGGAGAAACATCATATGCTAGAAACTTCGAGAACATCGAGATGGATATTGGTTGTTGTAGATATTGTCGAGCTCTCCAATTTGGAATTCTTGATCTTATCATTATGGGCCTTCTCCTTGAGATGTGGATGTTGGGTCCCTATAATACTAGTGATTACCCCATTACTATGGTAGTTGTACCCCTTATTAATATTGTTGTGCCCCTATTGTCCCCATATTGTTATTACTATGCCCCATAGAATCCCTCTATGTTATTTTTGTGGCTTTATTATTATTATTGTTAGGTCGGCTGGGTTATATTGTGACTCCTTAGACTCCTATATATAGAAAGGAGGTTTTGTCATTTGAATCATCCAAGAATTGTTCATTTATGTAATGTAAAGGAGGTTGCCCCTCGAAGAGGTTGAATTTTAAGGCATTGATCTATCTTTTCTATCTTTTCCTTGAGTTGGTTTCATAACATTTGGTATCAGAGCTTTAAATTCTAGGGTTTTGCTGCTCCAAATAGGTCATCATGGCATTTTCACTATAACTTTTTTCCTGCGATGTTTTAGAAGATAAAAAAAACCCATTTGAGAAGACATCGCGCTGAATCTTGGGTCCGAGTTTTAGAGATTTTTGCGCTATATTTGTGGAGATATGATCTGAGGAAGTTGGCCTTTTTGTAGACTCCTGAATTACATTCCAAACAAGTGACCTATGGAAAATTGTCATAACTTTCTCTTTGAGAATCGGATTGAAATTTCGTAAGAAGGTACAGAAAGAGGAGAACTGTAGTTTCTTCCATATATTTTTCAGAGCAAAAGGTTGAAACAATGACTCGTGGCACGTTGTACAAGTTCACTCTACTAAACTAGTCTATAATCAGGTCACTGTGGGAGATTTCACATAACTCTTCCTTGGAGAATCCAATTTGGATCACACTGGTGCCATTGGAAAGAGGACACAAAGGGCTACCGTAGGTCGCAATTTCAGAACTAGATGATCCGAAATTACAGAGATACATCAGAGGAAATATTGAGCTCCTACAAAGTGAAAAAAGGTGTGTAGATTTTTTAAATTTTTGCTTAAGCTTGGATTGAAAAATTATTTTGAAGGAATTCAAAGGGCATAGTAGAGCATTAGTATCGGTAATTGATGCCCCAAGGAAAGAAAATGCAAACACCTAGTAAGCAATCTGAAAGTTCTAGCATGACTCATGAAGAATAGGAAGAAATGCTACATGATATATCAAAATTACAAGACCAAGTGCAACAAATTTCACGCTCACAAAAGCTAACAGAAGCTAAGATAAATGGCGTGGAATCTAAGATAAAGGGCATGGAAGACAAGATTGACGATTTGAAAATAGATTTGAAGGCAGATTTGGCAAATTTTCTACAAGAAATACTTACTAATGGTGAAAGGGGAGTAAAGGAAACTCATGATGCGAACAAAGGAAATGTTAATCATGATTTCATAGACTCTAATGTGGGATCGAAGACCCATCATATTCCAAAAATCGATATGAGGAAGTTTGATGGCAAGGATCCCACAACATGGATATTACAGATGGAGCAATTTTTGGATCTCAATAATGTGCAAAACACACAAAAGGTACGTATGGCAACTTTATATTTGGAACCAAATCAGTTTGTATGGTATCAATGGCTTTGCTCTCATAAACAATTTATCACTTGGGCAATTTTATGGAAGAATTGATAGCACATTATGAGGATACAAAAAGCAACACTTTTTTTAGCCA
>APFE031193572.1:195919-221675 GCA_000404065.3 Pinus taeda | reverse complement strand
AGGAGGTTGCCCCCTCGAAGAGGCTGAATTTTAAGGCATTGATCTATCTTTTCTATCTTTTTCTTGAGCTAGTTTAATGAAAGTGGACCTTCCTCCCTCTTTTGTGGATCCCTAACTCCCTCTCCCCTCCTATGAATCAACTCCCTTCCCTCCCCAAATGGTTGGTCGTTGATTGTCGAAATTCCGATACTGAGATTATGCTCAAATGCTGTTCATTCTAACTTGGAGAAGGAGTGTTTGAAGATTCTTTTATTGGACATGGACATCCACCAAAAAGAGGTTTCCAAAATCAAAGCATATGTTGTATGATTCCCTTTTTATCTTATTAATATATACATATGATTGTCACTTTCCTTAGTTGTGTAAATGTTTATGATTTTAACTTAATACTCCTCAATCTATTAAGTAGTTTATGTTTGATGTATGCCATATATTCTTTTGTGCCTTGTCTTTCTTTTTGATATTTCTTGCAGGTACTCAGACTTGAAGAACAAGTAAGGAGCGAGATTGGAGGTGAAGGAATTAAAGTCATCTCCAAAGGATTGAGCGATTAACATTAGAGCGAGGTAGGTTTCTCTCTCTATGCATTTGTTAGACATAAGCTAGGGAAGTGTATGTTAGTCTATTAAGTTTGTTGCTAGACCCAATTATTAGGCTAGCGATATCACCTCTGTCTACAGAGGGGATTTTCCTTCACAACAAAATGCTGACTCCACTGGGGAAGCTATAACCTCTTTAATATCCTTTTCGATCTGATCTCTTGATTAGTTTGATCAACTATTTAGTTCTTAGCTAGTTTGAGCCTGTATAACTCTGCACAGTCAATGATTACTACCTTAGAGTGTTGAGTCGGGAGTGCTTATTGAAATATTTTTTATTTTTTGCCTTATTCCTCGCCCTGCATGTTTTTGACTCAGACAGTCGCGCTGTCAACACACTTTCCTTTAAAATAGTCACGTTGAACCCCTGTTCAACACACGTTTGGCCATTACAACCATGCTGATCTCAGATATTGGTGAAAAGTAGGGTTTCTTTGTCAAAATCCAGTGTGTCTTAGCCCCTGAGGTCATTTTTCTTGTCCATTGTGATTGGATTTTATTGGTGTTTTGTTTGATTATCTTATTTGATTAGCCATTTCTTGCCACTTGAGATTTCAAGTGTTTGGAGTGAAATTGAATTGATTATAGGGTTTTTAGGTCATTTGATGTGAGTTTCCACTTGCGAGTGTCAATGAGTTTTTAGTTTGATGATTGATTAGATCTAGTTAACTGTTAAAATCATTAAAAACGTCATTTTCATTAGTTTTGGATTGTCTATTGTAAAGTTTCTTTTCGATTGCATTAGGTCATATTGCACTTGAAAAATCATCTTTGTTATTTATCGAACATTGATTACATTTTTTGGTTTACAAGTTGAAAGGGGTGCATTGTTTATTCATTCGAACTAGAAAAGTGAAAGACATTTTAATTAAAGTTCTTTTGGATTTGAGTTGGTGTTGCTTTGATTAGTGCATTGTTTGCATTAGAAACATTTGAATCAAAATCTCATTTTTTACTTTAATTTAAGCTTTGATTGCATTAGAGCATCTGAAAATCAAAGAGAACATCAGTTATATAAAGTGCATCTTAGCGAAGTAAACATCATTTTGCTTTCGATAGATTACATATAAGCTAATGAAGATTGTTTTTGCTTTTGCATATTGCATTTGGAAAGAAAAGTTAGTGGAGGAATGTTCTTTGATGCATTAATTGATTGAATTCTCTTCCCTTGATTAGTTTAGCATTCATTGAAGTGACAAGTGCCCTTTTCTCATATAGTTTCATTTTAGGATTCAGGTGACATCGTTTGAGCCAAAAATTGAAACATAATTCAAGAACAACATTAAAATTTACTCAATTAACCTAAGGAGCATTTTGAACTTAACACAAACATATAGAGGTCTAGTCTAGAGACATGTTCAAGGGTCTATAAACTTAGCAGCTGTTGAGGTATAAAAGGTGTCTTTTTAACTCCTAATTATCTTCAAAATAGTTATCGATCCGAGCAAGATTTTCTATTTCAAGAGTGTACACAGTATGTGGTAGCTATTTACTCAAGCGTAATGTTTCTAAATTGCAGTACAATGCTTTCAAATACAAGAGTAAATGGATGTAGCTTAGTGAACTCAAATTAAAATTAAAAGAAAGCTCAACTTGATAATGAAACCAAATCAAACATTCATTCAAGTATCAATCAATAATACAGTAACAATAACTCATTTTTCTTTTAACTGATTAATGTTCCAAACATATTTTATAATCTGAACAGTTGGGATCTCGGTCTGAGAGCATAGACAATAGTAGTCAATGCTCTTTATAGTGGAGAATCTCCAGATAACACGCTGAACTAAATTACTAGATTGGAAATAGAATACTGAACTCAAATGAATAAATCTGAAATCATAATAAGGAAATACTGAAATATGTAATTGAATAACAACTTGAACCAATACCTCTGCAACATGTAAAACAGAGCAAGTATGAGAATATGAAATAGCAAAGAAATGTGATTACAATGAATGGAAACCAAACCAAACCATCACACACCAGAAAATATAAAAGAATGATACAGGAACAGCAAGTGAATCCACCAGGGTCGGGCCCTTAGCCACCAGTGAACACTACCGGATTACTTTAGTATGATAGAGGAACATCAACTGTATTATATATTAATCATTTGCAAAATAGTTACAGCTAGTTCGTGCTTTGTATCAACAACGAGAGTCGATGATCAAAGTATAAATACAATAGTAATTTCTGAATAATCTTCCATCCCCTTTCTATTTACAATCGCTGCCTTTTATAAAGGCTAAATGGTAAGAAGGGTAAAATAGTAACAGCGATCCCTTAGGATCAAGAGATCCTGAGGGATTCGTACAATCTTCCATCTTCAGTTAAATTTTTGTCTTTGCACTAATGCTGTGATCTCCTTTGTTCTTATCCATAACTGTGCGCTCCATCCTTGATTTGTTGCCTATATGCTGTTTCCTGGCTAGGGAATAGAAATTGTTCTATTTCATCCTTTTCCTACATAAGGAGTGATAAAAATTAGCTAAATCATGATGATAGATAGTTTCCTTATTTTTACCAGAATCATTTGATATAATAACACTTTAGGGTGTAGAAGGGATATAACTAAAGAAAAGGATAATGAAATAAATAATATATGCATACCTTTTCCATGACTCAACATACTCCCCTACTTACCCTTTTTCATGCCCTTATGAAAACCATGTAGTTTGTGTGCAGAGCAGTCAAAGAATAGGCTGGAGAAGGATGGCCATGAAGTGGCCTGAACCCATGATTCTTGTCCAAGGTTTCAAAAATGTTTCCTATCTGTCCTTAAGGTAATTCATATATAGCTTTATAGTTTTCTGCAAAATACCAAACAATAGGACTACGAAATCGACAACCTAGCCAATATGGGCCTTCCCTCAAGATGAGGTTACCATAGGTAAAAAAGTGATATGCAGTCAATTTAAAGTTTCTATAGTTGAATGGTTCTCTGTCCTGCACATTTTGATTGGAAACTATCCGTCTGAATTTAGCTGCTACCAAGGAGTTTTCTCTGATAGAGAGAAAATACTCTACCCCCTGCTGGACAATTTCTTTGTGAATGGGTCCCAATACCTGAATTACTCCTTCCTTTCGCATCAAACTTCTGTGTTTAGCCAACATTTGTAGTGGGTTTTTTGGTTCACTCTTGACCCAAAGGTCCAACCCATTTTCCTACCTCTGGAAAGTATTATGGGCTTTGAACCATTTTCAACTGGTTAACAACAAATGAAATGAAAGCTTGAAATTGTATATCCCCCACAAAAGGGCTGGGATTCTTTTCCATTTCTTCTTCCAATACAAAATTATGCAAATAAAACTCACAGAGTAATCGTTGAACTTTCACTCCATGGTGTTTACAGTAGCTTATGAAATCTTCCACAATTTTCAATTCTATGGATTTCCCTGCCTTGACAACCTTAATTTTTAACTATAAATACCTTTCTAACAAAAATAAAGCATATTTCTTGTTAGGGGACCTGCATGCTAAAAATTTTGTGTATAGGTAATAGAGAGTATCCCTTTGATGCATGACTACCTCCAGTTTGATCTTTCTTTGCTCAGTTCTTTCTTCTGCCCTCTGACATGTCTCAAAGGCCTCACTTTTTGACATATTGATATTATGCAATTGCCTCTATAATTCCTGGTACCTTTGCTGGGGAACGATCCCTTCCTCAAGCCTTTTTATAGTCAGCCAAGCCTGTGGCAGATTCTCTTGAAGATTTGTTATACCAGGATCACTGCCTATCAAAACATCTTTGGCTTGGATATCTGTCTAGGTGGCCGCATTGTTGGAGGATATTGCCTCCGTTTGAATAACTACATTACAAAAATGTGCATTCTTTGTTTGGGCAGCTGCTTCTGTAACGGTTGCATGTTGTTCCTTATCAATTTGAATGAATATGGGCTCAATTTGAGCCCTAGTAACCATTGTATCATGGAATTTAGTTTGAATGGCTGCATTCACCTTTTTTGGGGTTCTGCTTGAAATTTTCCCCATTTTTGTCCTTAGCTTTTGTTTGAGTCTTTTCACTAAATTTTGCAACTTCTGCCGTTCCTTTCTCAACCTCTTAATTTCACTCTTCTTCTTTCTGGGAGGAACAACTATTTCACTAACCATTTCTGCTCTTACCGAGTTCGGTTGCTCATTTGAGTTTTGTTCTCCAAGGGCTATGTCTCTACCCTGGCTGGTTTCTATTTCCTCCGTTTGGCCCACACCTTCTGTGTTTAAATTGACTTGACTAGGTTCTTCTGGAGGGGTGTCCCTCGTTTGGTCCGTCTCTTCCTGAGTGGCTTCTACCCCTAAATCTGCTTCACCAATTATTTCTTCTGATATACTCCTCTTGTGGGTAGAGTTTTCTTCCGATTGCTCTAATTCAACATTGAAGTTGAGCGGGCTTTCGAGCTGTATATATTCACTCATATTGGTCAAAATCTAGGCCAATTCACCATCATGTAGTAAATCTTGTGGTGGACTTGTGAAGGGAGTTAAGGGAGGTTTTGTTTCACCCATCTCTTCTTCACTAGTATGCTCTGTTTCCTCCTCAAGTTCCGACTCTAGGTTATCCCTTCCTTCCAACTGTAAAGGTTGCTCGTTTTCAGGGCTAGATAATTCTAAGGGTTGGCTGCTACTACCCAGAAGGTTTTCAGCTGTTCCCTAACTTGCCTCGGCATATCATCTGTGTTTTTGTGGTCTATTTACTGTGTTGGTAGTCCTTTTCCTTTTTGTTGTAGGTAAGGCTAATCCCCCTTCTATAGTAAACACTAATTCTTCCCAATTGGTTTGCTGCTAGGCTAGATTGTAGCTTAATACTAACCTAATTAAACAATGATGACTTAAAGCAGTCTCTATATGCCAAGATTTCTTTATGCTTTGAGCAGCATCATGCAACAAGAATTTCAAATATGCAGGCAAGTTTACAGAGCATTTTTGTTTTAAAACTGCTAATAATTTGAGGTGGCAATGTCTTACCACATGTTTTCTTCTGTCGCATGTGATATAGCTCTAAACGATTCTAGCCAGCTCTGTCCATGGTTCTCCTAGAGATGAGGGTTGAACTCCTTTGCCTTTGAAAATCAGGTTTTGTCCCTCATCCCAAAAGGTGGCAATCGCGTCTTGTAGCCTCAATTTTTTATGCATCCATATGGGTCCAACTAACATAATCCAAACACCTCCGCTATTATTGCATCCATTACTGTCATTCACCTTCCTCTTACTATAGAATGATCATCCTACAAATTCTATAAAAATTCAGTAGCTACGGTTTCATTGGGTTGTTGCAGTCATGTGAAATATGTGACCCATCCGGCTCGTATTAGAATTTCTTGGGCGAAATTGGAAATAGCTAATGTCTGTGGCTCACTGCGTACTGATCATCCTCCCATTTTGTTTGAATTCTGCACACTATTAGTTTTAACACATGTAACACAGCAATACACAGAGCCAACAATGGAACAACAAATTGTTAAATTCGGATAATATTTTTTTAACATAGATACTGTTAAGAACTTGCTATTATGGGATATCATGTAGCCCGGTATAACCAAATAAAAGAATGGCATGTATGCAAAAGTGCTTTGGAAGTCACCTGTGCCCCCCCTGAAAAATGATAGGTTGCCCTTGACCGGTTAAATGTAGGAATGACGTACTGACGACAATCGTACAGTGGTAAAAATGACAAGCTGTAGATATTTATGACAAGATCACAAAAATATCGAGTTGCTAAAATCGATGCATAGCATGAGAATTATGAATAAATATAGAGATGCCATGGAGTGATTTGAAAAGGGGAAGTACATTTGACATAGGTAAGATGCTATGTGGTCATTATTTCACTTACACCATTATGATTGACTTTTTATGCGATATTTCATGCATAATTGTTCAAAAGGAATTGGGAACATAATCTCTTTTGAAATAAAGATAAAGAAATAAGAAAAGGGGCTATAATTACTATTGATGTTGAAAAATATGACTCCAATACCCAACAAAGTTGTGTTGCCCACAGGTGTTTATAACCTTGACAGAATTGCTTTTTCACCCTTTGGAACCATGGTCCTTTATGTATACTTAGGAAAGTGCCTTGTGATGTCAGAATGGAGGCCATTGTGCTGGCTTGGTAACCAGATGCATCACAATGCCATTCACTGGGAAGGAGTGAAAGGTGGGTAGGCCGGCTCGTGATGAGACCTCCTGTTCCAAAGACTTTTATTTTTCTGATGTATTTATTGGATCATATCCCTGGTGTGGTGGCCATAGTGGGAATGTCACTTCACTGCTTCCTTATTATGATGGTAGGCTCACTCATGATGATACTCCCTATCCTTTATCTGACAAATCATAGAATTGTTAGTAAAAATATATATATACTTTTCTTTCCTTCTTTTTTTAATTTTATTTTATATAACACTTCCTAATATATAGAGGATGGTTTAACACTTCTTAAGAGTAGGGATGGTGGAAGAAGTCTGAACATATCAATAGAAGAAAATATGCCCTTATTCTTATTCAATGATAATAAGCAAAGAGAATTATGAGAATTAGGGAAGAACCAGCATGGTACAAGTAATAAATCAATTTGAGTTATAGTGAAAATAAGGAGAGCAAAGTGATAGAGATAGTTGTGTCCTACCCTTTTCTAATCAATACAAAACAATCTCTTTAAAGATGATAATTTCTCTTTGATTTTCTTATTCCAGTAACCTTTAAATTTTGTATCCTTGCATATATGTTTGTATTCTTGCCTTCAAAGGATCATGAAGAGTGAAACAATATTCACAAGAAAAGCTTGTCAAAAAGTGTGCTATTCTTTAGGAGGAACAACAAAAAAATGCACAGAAAAAAAGGGTGCTATTCCTTAAAAGGAACTGCCGCTGTTCCTTAGGAGGAACAGTAAAAAGACAAAAAATGGCACACGAAACTGCTATTCCTTAAAAGGAACAACAATTGTTCCTTAAGAGGAATAATAGGAAAACGGACGTAAGAAAAAGTGTTGATCCTTCGGGGGAACAAAAATAAAATAAACTGAAGCAAAACTTTTGTTTCTTAGAAGGAACAAAAACAAGCAAAAAATGACGAAACCATTGTTCCTTAGAAGGAACGACAGCGGTTCCTTAGGAGGAATAACAATTTTTCCTCAAATGGAACAGCATAAAGCACTCGCATACCAAACTGATGTTCCTTAGCTGGAATGACTGTTGTTCCTTTTAAAGGGAACAAGAACTATTCCTTAAACAAAACAACGAAAACAAATGCAAATGGAACTGCTGTTTCTTAAATGGAACAATTGTTGTTCCTTAAAAGGAACAACAATTGTTCCTTAAAAGGAATAACAATTGTTCCTTAAATGGAACAGTACGAAGAAACGCATGTGCAACTACTGTTCCTTAAATGGAACAACTGTTGTTCCTTAAGAGGAAAAACAACTATTCCTTAAGTGGAACAGTAGAAAGTCAAACACACAATATTGTTGTTCCTTAAATGGAACAACTACTGTTCCTTAAGAGGAACAACAATTGTTCCTTAAGAGGAACAACATCTGTTCCTTAAGAGGAACAACAACTGTTCCTTAAATGGAACAACAAAAAATACAAACAGGCAAGAATGTTGTTCCTTAAATGGAACGACTGCTGTTCCTTAAGAGGAGCAACAACTGTTCCTTAAATGGAACAACAAAAATACAAACATGCAAGACTGTTGTTCCTTAAGAGGAACAACACACGCAAATATGTTGTTCCTTAAATGGAACGGATGCTGTTCCTTAAAAGGCACAACAATTGTTCCTTAAATGGAACAACAAAAAGAAAACATCCGTAAAACTATTGTTCCTTAAATGGAACGGTTGTTGTTCCTTAAGAGGAACAACAACGGTTCCTTAAATGGAACAGTGCAAAGAAAACACACACGGAATTGTTGTTCCTTAAATGGAACGGCTACTGTTCCTTGAGAGGGACAACAACTGTTCCTTAAATGAAACAACACAAAAATTAGATAAAGAGAAAATTGTTGTTCCTTAAATGGAACAGCACAAAAATCTGTACAAAAAAATGCAGTTTATACAAGCAAAATAGAAAGAGAATTCTATATACAAAATTCAAAAAAACAAATGAGTTGTTTACGGGATTGATGCTGAGGATGAGTTATCCTCTTCAGCAAGAATTTTCATGGTGGAATCTTACCGTAACTATTGGTAAAAGGACTCCCTGGTAAGCGGTTTATGATAAAATCGCACTCGATGACCATTCGCTTTAAAAGAATAGCCAGATCCATCAATGGTTGCCAATGTAATGGTGCCATTCTCATGAACTTTTTTATATCTCAGAAGGTCCTAACCATCTGGTCTAAAGTTTTTTGGGGAAATCCTGGAACTTGGAATCGTATAGGAGTGCCCAATCTCCTTTGTGGAAGATCTTCTTTTTAATAAGGGCATCATGGCATTTCACTCTCTATTGTTGGATTAGTGCAGTGTGTTGAAGAGCAGATAGCCTGATTTCATCTAATTCATTGATTTGCTGTAATCTATTGATCTGAGCTACATTTAAATTCAAACCCACCTCTTGGGCTATTCTTAATTTTTGAATCTCGAATTCGATTGGGAAGATGGGTTCTTTACCAAATACTAACTGATATGGTGAATATCTCATTGTATTTCTCCATGTTGTGTAGTATGCCCACAAGGCCTCTGGAAATCTAGAAGCCCAGTCACGTCTATGTGATGCAATTGTCTTTGTAAGTATTTCCTCAATTACCTTATTAGTACTTTCTACTTGGCCATTTTCTTGTGGGTGGTATGGAGTTGTAACTTTGTGGAGAATATGGTAATTTCTCAATGTTGCAACAATCTTGTTGCCTACGAATTGCGGTCCTTCATCTGTAATTATGTCTCTCGGCAGGCCATATCACACAAATAGTTGGAAAATAAAATGTATCATTGAATCCTCAATAGCTCATGGTAGCGTCTCTGCCTCAACCCATTTAGTAACATATTCTGTTGCAACCAGTATGTATGTTTTTTGATTGGATGATGGGTTAACAGGACCAATAAAATCTAGCACCCACTGCTCAAATGGCTCGATTACTAATTGTGGGTTCAAAGGCATCTCATCAGATTGTCCAGGGCATCTCGCCCTTTGGCACCTATCACAGGCTTGAACAAATTTTTTAGCATCTTTAAGGATAGTGGGCCAGTAATAGCTTGTTTGTAAGACTTTGTGATCGGTTCTGCGGTTTGCAAAATGTCTGCCACACGGTCCATTGTGGCATGCTTTTAGAATGTCAAACACTTCATCTTCCCGGACGCATCTTCTAATGTGCATATCTGCCCCTGTGTGGAATAGGTAGCCCCTAATCCAAGAGAATCGAGTACTGTGCTGCACTATTTGTTTTCTTTCATAAGGCGTTAGGTGCTTGGGTAATTTGCCTACCGCCAAGTAATTTGCAACATCTGCATACCATGGTGTTCTGACAGTAACAACAAATAAATGTTCATCAGGAAGTTGATCCTCAACTGCTGCTGTGTTAGCTGGCTTTGGCATTCATGAGAGAAAATCAGCTACAGGGTTTTCTTTCCCAGGTTGATCCTTAATTGTGATGTCAAATTCCTACAAGAGAATCAACCATCTTGTCACTCTCCCATTTGTAACAAGTTTATTCGCTAGATATTTAATGGCAGAGTGATCTGTATATTAAACTACAGGATATCCAGTTAAATAATGTCCAAAATTATTTACAACATATATTACAGCTAAAAATGAATTTTCAGTCATAGTATAGTTTAATTTAGCAAGAGATAGATTTTTGCTAATATAATATATTGCATATGGCTCTTTATCTTCTTCCTGTCCAAGAACTCCTCTAATTGTTGTGTCTGAAGCATTAGATGAAATCTGGAATGGAAAATCCCAGTTTGGGCCCCTTAGCACTGGGGCTATTGATACAAGCCTTTTTAAATCCTCAAAAGCACTGCCACATTTATCTGTCCAAATGAAATCAATATTTCCTATTAGTGCATATAATGGTGCAACAATATGAGACAAATTATTTATAAATCTTCTATAATAACCATAAAACCCAAAAAAACTACGTACCTTCGTTTGTGTGGTAGGGGTAGGTATTAACAGAATTATCTGAATTTTAGCCGAATCTACTTGTATTCCAGCTGCTGAGATATAATGACCTAATATGAGTCCCTCGGTCATCATCATATGACACTTTTCATGGCTTAAACAGAGCTTGGTGGCAATGCATCTTTGCAACAATTTTTCTAGTGTTTGTAATGCTGGGTCAAAGTCATCCCCATAAGGTGTGAAGTCATCCATATACACTTCGAGCCCTTCATTTATCAAACTGAAAAAATGCTGAGTACAACTCTCTGAAATGTGGCAGGTGCATTACACAGCCCAAAGGGTAAGACTCTGTAAGCAAATGTTCCCCAAGGGCAGGTAAAGGTAGTTTTGTCCTGATCTTTAGGGGCAATCTAAATCTGATTATATGCACTGAAGCCATCTAGGAAAGAAAATAATTTCTTTCTTGCCAATGTGTCCAAGACCTGGTCAATGAATGGAAGGGGAAAGTGGTCTTTCTGAGTTGCTTTATTCAGTTCTTTATAGTTAACACATATCCACCACTTTCCATTCTTTTTCGGCACCACTACTAATGAAGAGACCCACTTGCTATTAGATATTGGGTAGATAAAGTTTACATCTAAAAGTTTTTGCAATTCAGCTTTCACAATATCCTTAAGATGAGGATTTAATCTTCGTTGGGTTTGGAAAACAGGTCTAGCATCCTTTTCTGTATAGATGTGGTGCGTACACAACTGAGATCAATTCCTTTCATGTACAGGTAATCCCATGCAAAGGCTTCTTTATATTTTCTCAGGAGTTGAACCAGCTTTTGCTCTTGGTCAGCAGTTAGGTTTTTGTTAGTGTTCAAAGCTTTTCCTAGCTCAATTTCTATGGTTTCACTGTTATAAACAAAGTTAGTTGGTATTGATTGATTGTTAGTATCTTTTAGGGTATCTTCTTCTACTTCACTATCGAATGCTGCTTCGATCATGTGACATTTTAGATGGGATTTGGCTTCGGGTTGGTTAATGAAGCTGTTAATGATGCTGTCTTCTGTTTGATCTTTAAACTCGAGAGCATCTTCTATGGTTAGGGGTGATCTAATGTTTTCAGTTAGATATGGTACAGGTTGTTTTTTGGTTTTGATTATTGTTAAACTTGGCTGGGCAGGAGGATATAAGGCTAAATTCTTGACATTGGTTGCTCTTGTTATGGTCATGTTGCATGTTCGACAGCTAATATAGGCATCCGCAGTCGCCAAACAAGGTTTACCTAAAATGAGTGGGTTTCCCTCTAATCGGTTTCTAGGATTGATGATGAAGAAGCTTGCTGGGTATTCCCAAGAATCTACTAACACCATTACATGCTATAATGTGCCTTCTGGTTTGACTGCTGAGCGGTCAGCCAATTCTAACAAGGTTGTGGTTGGGTCTAGGGATGTAATGCCGAGCTTTTAGCAAGTCGTTGTAGTAAGAATATTGATTGTTGCTCCTAAATCGACTAGTACATTAGGAAAGGAGTGGCCGTTTATTTGCACAGTAACTATTGGATTACCTGGGTCCTCATATTTTACAGGTGCTTCTCTTCCTGATAATAAATTAGATAAGGTACCGACTACATGGACAGTTAGATTTGTTGTTATTTTCCTATTTGGATTTTTCATACATAATTCTTTAATAGTTTTTGTGTAAATTGGGATGCCTTGAATAGCCTGGAGGAGTGGTATTTTTATACATAAATTTTTCAATTCTCCCAGAAGATCAAAATCAAGATGTTCTATTGGGCAAGGTATGATTAGTCGTTCTAGGAATGGTGGAGAAGAAGCGGTTGCTTGTTCACGAGTTTTCTATATACCCAGATTCTCTTCTTGTGGTGTTTGTTCTATAGGTAACGGATTTTCAATTTGAACATTTTTTTATCCCCCTCTGATTCTACTATATGCCGAGATCTTAATTGAAGGTCATTGGACTCCCTTAACTTGGTTTCTAGTTCTAGTCCTTCAATAATTTGCACAGATTGAACCGGTCTGTTATTGGGGGTCAGGTTGGGTTGGGCTGGGAGCTGCAGTCTTAAGTTGGTCTAGTTTCATTGCAATGTGTATGGTGCTGGCAGTGTGGGTTGAGATAGCGGGATCATTCCTGCTGGTTGATTTGTGGGTCTTTGCTAGTTCGACTGCCATTTTTGACTTTGTGAGGTGGAGGGTGACCATTGTGATGAATATGTGTTATTTTTCCAGAATGGTGGATAGTAAGGAAAGTTTTTCCAATTGGTTTGATTTCCTTGATTTGGCCATGGTGGCATAGGGAACAGTTTTTGTGCCCAACTGGGGGAAGGTGGTTGATTCTGCCACGTTCCATTATATTGTTGAGCATTATACTGAGAAGGTTGAAAAGAAGAGGATGGATCAACGGGCATACCTGTTTGTCGCGACTGCCACTGGTGGCACTGATTTAGTAGGTAAACCAGTTCTGTTTCTTCTTCTGCTTCTTTGTAGACTGCTTTCAATCTTGGGAGTGATGGGCAGCATTTCATGGCATGATCTTTCATACAGATGGCGCAGATTTGGGCTATATCTAGTGGGCACTCTTTGTGGCTATGCTTCCTTCTACATCTAGGATAGAATATCACCAAGTTTTGTTCTACTTCTGCTTTCTTTTGTTTGGCTTGCATAATGTCCAATTGCATTGTTAGAGTCCCTAGAATATTTGTGTTGAAATCCTCTAGCAGATTTCCAATTTCTGCGTGAGTTATTCCTCCACTAGAGACTTTATTATCCCTTATGATCATGTCGCGCTCTGCTAGCTTCAGTCTTATGCTGCCTCTTGAACACCTGATACACAAATTAATGATGTCAGCAAAGTTTTCATGATATATTTCACCTTTACCCATAATGTTTAATGTTTCAATCCATTGTTCTTTCATCCCTTTAATTAGTGTAGTTTTCAACACATTATTAGGCAAGGGTAAAGATGCATAGGGAGATCTTTGGAGATTGTATTGAAAGCGTTCCACATATTCCTCGAGTGTTTTGCTAGGTCTTGTTTTCATTTGAAATATCTCATCCTTTAATTCCCTAGATCTACAATAGTCCTGATATTTCTTTAGAAAAGTAGTTTTCATTTGATCCCAATCATTTATAGTGCCCCCACCTAATCCCATAAACCATTGCAAAGCTACTCCTTTCAATGTGGAGGGAAATAACTTTAGTTTTTGGGGATCGGTGGTATAGTCATACCCTCAGCACAATACATCAAACTCAAATAGAAATGAGTTTGGATCCTCTGATGTCAACCCATGAAAGGTAGGAATATTCTAGAGAGGAATGGCTTTCATAGGTGCATTAACTACTATGTCCATGATGGGATAATGCAGTGTGGAGGTTTGAGGTGTTTGTTGGTTCTAGGCCATTTGATCAAATATGTGTCAATACCCTTCTAGGATTTCTAGAGAGTTGTTCCTAAGATGACTAGAAGGGATAGGAATGAGCTTAACAACACTTCCTTGGTCTAGGACAATGGGTGTTCCTTGCTGAACTACTACTTGGGGAGATCTTGGCTCCTTTGTTTCTCCGATTTCTTCTTAAGTGAACTTTACATCACTCCCTTTATCTGGGGTGCTGAGTGTTCTTGGTTGAATTATTACTTGAGGGGATCTTGGCTCCTCTGTTTCCCCTATTTCTCCTCCTCCTTCACAGAGATTACTAGAATTCCCTTCTTGTAAAGAAATTGGGTGAGAATTTTCAATTTCTTGAAAATTTTGCTCCGTCTCTTCTGTTTTGCTATGCACCTTAGCGAAGGCTACAGATGGTGAATTTATGGCTTGAAGAGAGCCAGTAGGTTGTCTCGAAGAAACTTTCCTAGGGCCTACTGATGGCTGAGATTCAACTTTCTTAATGGTGTCATCTATGAAGGTTGATCGACCAAGGGTCACCAGTACCTTAGCTTTGTTGGGTTTAGGTAGTGGATTTGGATTGTTTTTAGGTTTTTTCTTCTTAGTCATACACACAACTCAAATATTTACTTCTACCCTAAGTTCTTAACAATTCTGCTAGAAAGTGGGTGGGAAAGCAGGGCTTTTACATGCTCCGTACGAAGGTTCTTACCTTCCATTTTTAATACCCAATTCTCTCATAACAGGCACTCATCAGATGCACACTACGTCTTAGAAATGGCTACACTCTCTCCAAAAATGGTGCCAAAATGTTGAGGTATAAAATGTGTCTTTTTAACTCTTAATTATCTTCACATTAGTTATCAATCCAGGCAAGATTTTCTATTTCAAGAGTGTACACAGTATGTGGCAGCTATTTACTCAAGAGTATTGTTTCTAAATTGTAGTACAATGCTTTCAAATACAAGAGTAAATGGATGCAACTTAGTGAACTCAAATTACAATTAAAAGAAATCTTAACTTGTTAATGAAACCAAATCAAACATTCATTCAAGTATCAATCAAGAATACAATAACAATAACTCATTTCTCTTTTAATTAATTAATGTTCGAAACGTATTTTATAATATGAACAACAAGGATCTCGGTTTGAGAATGTAGATAGCAGTAGTCAATGCTATTTATAGTGGAGAATATTAAGATAGCATGCTAAACTAAATTACTAGATTGGAAATAGAATACTGAACTCAAATTGACTAAATCTGAAATCATAATAAGGAAATACTGAAATAGGTAATTGAATAACAACTTGAACCAATACTTCTACAGCATGTAAACAGAGTAAGTATGAGAATATGAAATAGCAAAGCAATGCAATTACAATGAATGGAAATCAAACCAAACCATCACACAACAAAAATTATAAAAGAATGATATAGGAAAAACAAGTGAATCCACCAGGGCTGGGCCCTTAGCTGCCAGTGAACACCGTCGAATTAAATCAGTATGATGGAAGGAACAACAAATATATTATATATTAATCATTTTCAAAATAGTTACAGCCAGTTCGTACTCTGTCTCAACAACGAGAGTTGATGATCAAGGTATAAATACAATAGTAATTTCTGAATAATCTCCCATCCCCTTTCTCTTTGCAATCGTTGCCTTTTATAATGGCCAAGCGGTAAGAAGGGTAAAATAGTAACAACGATCCCTCAGGATCAAGATATCCTGAGGGATTCGCAAAATATTCCATATTTAGTTAACTTTCTGTCTTTGCGCTAATGCTATGATCTCCTTTGTTCTTATCCATAATTGCGTGTTCCATCCTTGGTTTGCTGCCTATAGGCTGTTTCTTGGCTAGGGAACAATAGTTTTTCCATTTCATCCTTTTCCTACATAAGGAGTGATAACAATTAGCTAAATCGTGATGATAGATAATTTCCTTATTTTTACCATAATCCTTTGATATAATAACACTTTAGGGTGTAGAGGGGATATAACTGAAGAAAAGGATAATAAAATGAATAATATATGCATACCTTTTCCAGGACTCAACAGCAGCTGTCATTAACTTACTGCATTGTATCCTGGGGGTGAAATCTCGTTCCACATACGAAAGTATATAGGATCGTTCTCCAGTACTTTTGGGTATATCAGAGGTGCTCCATGTATGGAAAGTATATGGGAACACTCTCATTGAGTGGTTATGCATTAGACAATGCTAACACAAACTTGTGCTCCTCGTGCCGTTGTGTATATATTGGGAGGCCCCACTAGATTGCTATTTTTTAGCCACAAGTAACTGAGTCAGCTGCATTGTAAACATGATACAATGAACACAACATTCTAGGAGATTGGCCACCGTACGTTAAGTCCTTGGCTTCAACTAAGGTGTATATTGTGGTCCACAGATAGTTGGTAAATCCTCTTGCCTAATATACCCTTTTTTATTTATTCCTTGTTTTTATGTTCTAAAATTTAACTGCCCACAATAACATGACTTACTTGTGCAGTTATTCTTGGCCTCACATTGCCTCATTAATAGTAAATTTTAATTGTAAGCTCAAATAAATCACCTCCTATTGTTTTTGAGAGAAGTTCATCATGGCTGAACCACCAGGTTTTCCTTACATATCCCCTTCACCATCTGACACTGAAGGGTCACCACAAGGAGTCCATCCTAAGATTTCATAGTCACCTGAAGCCCATGGTTTTGAACTTGGAATTATCCTGAGTATTCAACCCCTTGCTTCTCATCCTCCACCTCGATAGTCATCATCTTTGGAATCTAATCCAGAAACTCCTAATGTTTGGCAGAGGTATTTATTATTCCCTCTGAATCCACTTTTTGATCCATTGGCCATATCTCCTCAATCACCATATAGTCCATTTGATAACCCCAATGTACCTTCAGAATGTTCTCCTGGTACATCACGAATTCCTCCTCGCCAAATGTTTACACCTATGGCTTTAGAAGGTGAGATTCCAACCTCTCTTCAAGACCCTACTCTTGAAGTCTTAGCCACTCACACTCCCGATGTTGGCGATGAATCTAAATACATTTTTCCACCTGAAGCCTTTCTGCATTTAGGAAGTATGCCACTTCCACCACCGCCTAGAAGTAATGGACCTTTGTTTCCACCAGGTTACACCTCTTTGGTTCAATTAGTTTCAGGTTATTCAAGTGCATCTTCACTTTATGATAATTCCATTTGGTTGTCAGACGTTATGCCTACTTCTGGTTCATTTGTTTCAAGCATGGTCTCTCAAATTCATGCGAAAACTATAGTTTCTTTAGTTCTTGTACAACCATTAGTTACGGTTGGGACGGTTAATGTCCCTATAGGTTCTTGAGGCCCTCCATTAAGAGGAAAATATGTGCCACAACCTATCCCACCCTGTGGGGGTCAATAGCCACCTCATCCATATGTACCTCCTATTTTGGGTGGAATTTATGTGAGTGGATCTGAAACTCATGCTACCAAAGTTAGTCAAACTGTTGGTAGTCTACCTTATCCTAGTGGATCATCCATCTAGATTAGGCCAAATCCCATATCAACAGCCTCTTTCGGCCCATATACCCTACCAAAAACCATACCAACAGCCTCAAAATCCACTTTTTAATCAACAAACAGGATCCCAAATGTAGTCTGGTCCAAATCCCTCATTTGGGACATCTTGTCAATTTCAAAATGGAACCTATCAGTACCAACATGGAACCCAAGAAATTCCATAAGGAACTTTCCAAAAAAAACAAATTTATGTACAAAAAGGACCTTATGTGCAACAAGGGCATTATCAATAGCCATTACATCAGCATTGTCAACCCTTGCAGCAGAAAAACCGACCCTTGTATCAAGAAGGCCAACCCTTACAACAATAATGTCAACCCCTGCAGTAGCTAGGTCAGAAATTTTACCACCAGGGAAAACCATTGCAATAACAACCTTATACTCCATACTCTTCACAAGATGTTTACCCACCTTATGGTTATGAACGGCTTATGACGGGCCAGTATGAACCTTACCTTGGTCAAAACCCACCTTTATGGGGACAAAATCCACCCTTGTATTGCTAGAGTACCTCTCAGAGGGGTAAATATCAAACTAATTATGGTCAAAATCCACCAAGTTAGGGGCATAACCCATACCAACAAGGTTGTAACCCACAAACTAGGCCTTATCAAAGGTCCTCCATGCCTTTCAATCCATAATTTCCATTTCTAGCAACATTGGAACTACCAGATGTGTCAAGGATCATGAATGACCCAATAATCCATTTGTTGTATTGGCCTTCGGTTCCTACTAAGATTCCTGGAGATTGTCCGAAATTTGAAGGAAAGTCTGGAGAAGACCCCTAACTCCAAGTTATGACTTACCATTTATGGTGTCCATCCGATTCTTGGGTTGATGATTCCATTCATCTACGTCTTTTCCAACGAACCTTTATGGGTGCTACCGGGAAATGGTACATAGAGTTACCTCGAGGTGCCTTCCATGACTTCAACACTTTGGCAATGGCCTTCCTTACTCACTTCCAACTACCAGTTCAATATGAAACTGGTACCCATCTCTTGACGTCTTTGAAAAAGAATAATGGTACTGACATCTTTGATCATATTCATGAATGGAGACATCAACGTTGCCTTATGAAGTTTGATATTCCTCATTAACTTTTAACTGAATGGTTTACCAAATCATTCATTAATAAAATTGCGAAGGACACAACTATGGGTGGCTGTGTGACCGAAGATTAAGCCATTTCCCATGCCTACTATCTATATTTGGTCTATTCCCAATTTGACACATTGTATGATCTCTTTCTTGATGCTCTGAGACCGTCGACTGATCTGACATCTTCAAAATATCTAGAGGCATTGCCTGTCAACAGTGTTAATGGGTCAGTGACTCAAACTTCTAGTAAATATTCTTTTACTTCTATGAAGAAGAAATCCATTTCAACTACTGCATCCAATTCTCCTTTGAAGCCCTCTCAAAATCCTGGTAAAACCTCTGAGGTTAATGCCATTCAATCTACCATGGTAAACAAAACCTCAAAAGATAAAAACAAGGGTAAATGAAAAGCCAAATCTGATACCCTAAAACAGGATCCTTCGAAATCATCTACTGATGATGCGTCTAAACATAAGACCAAATATCCTTGCCTGGTTTGTGATGAAGATCACTATACCAAGTATTGTCCTCGGTGTGCTGAAGTCAGTCATTTTTTAAAAGGCACCCAAGGGACACCAACTGTATTAAAAGAACCTTTTCCATCACTGAAAACCCAATTGGTAGAGCAACCACAATCTTCTACATCTTCAGACTCTTAGGTTTATATGAGTTGAACAACACCTATTTCTATTGCCACTTTCTCAAAAGAGTATCTGACTCCTCCCGAACAGGTTGTGGAGAAAGAAGTTATTGATACATCCTCCACTTCTACTCCACTCAATTTTGGTCCTCTTCATATTAAGAGACTGGTGAGCACCAACATTGCAAAAATAATGCTGCAACTCCTAGGGCTTCCTATACTTCTATCAATCCAGTAGTTCGTAACAAACTTGGAAGCGATGGCGTTGTATGCATTAGTACTAGTTCTTACTGCAGGCTGTCACTTGGTCAATTGGCAAAAAATCACTAGGAGCTCAAGCCAAGTTCTATGAATTCTAGAAGAAGCTTTAAATGTGATGGAAGAAAGGAAAGCTTACTCTATAGAGGCTATTCTATTAGCAGAAAGAGAACAAAGACTGAAATGCAAAGCAAAACCTAGTAAACCCTAATTTACCAACTAACCCTACTTTTGCAGAAAGAGAGATGAAAACCTATGAAATGAATGCCATTACCCACTAAGGAAGTAAACTACATCTATTCAAGCTATTTTTAAAAGGAAATGATAAAAAAACATCTTTTTGGGTTTTTATGTATTTTATGTGAAATTGTCATTCATGTAATTTATTTGTTTGTGGATGTGGCAGCGATTAGGTGGCGATGAAGGATGAATTTGGAATTTGTAGAGGTGTAGGAAGGTGTGGAGGAGTCCTAGGAGGCCTCTGTCAACCTTTTGGATGCTTTCCCTGCAATCGGACTTCAAAAAGTCATCTACAGGAAATTCTACAAGAGGCTACGGGGGATCTACAAGAGGATGCCGAGGGATGTTTTAGAAGTTTTAAAGGTGGAAAAATGGTGGGAAAGGGTAGTTTAGGATGAGAGAGATGTGTTAAGGTGTCTAAGGTACATCAAGGAGGATTACAGGAGACAATGATGGTCGGACTTGTTCAAGAGACAAGAGGAAAGTTTATGAAAAAGATGCAGAAAATTAGGGCATATTTATGAGTGGCTATGAATGACCTATGTAACATGTAGCAAAGAGATATGGTGCTGGATGATTTATTGAATTATTATGAGAAGAGCTGTACTGCAAGAGAGCTGCAAATCAAACACTGAAACTGAGCAAGAAAAGGAACTAGCTGCACCAAAAAAATAGAACTGTACTCATGTTAGCCTAAATTCTGATATAGGAAAATAGAATGCTGAACAATGCTATATGGACAGGAAAGCATGAATGGAGATCTATTGTAGAAATAGAAATGAGCATGACAAACTAGATCTAAAGCAAAGTATTAACCTTTAAATCAAACTACAACAATAGAAATTGCATGGAGGAAGGCAAAATTGTGTTTTGTGGCAGCAAGCAGATCTTGACCTCAGTTCATGGTCCCAAAGGGAGGAAAGGAGGTCAAGCCTCTGTTGTTGGCCTTTTTGTATCTTTTTCCTATCACTACTTAACCTACTGTAGCAAACTGAAATGGAAACAACTATGTAAATCACCAAAAACAACCTGTTCTAATCAAGGAAGAAATCTATCTAATCACAACTACTTCATAAACTGCAACAAAACATATAAATACAAAACAAGAGGTGTTGGGCAGCTTGGGTTGGGGCCTAACCCAAAAGCTTCATCCCCATGAAAGGATTCACTGTTGGCTCAGAAAATATTTCATCTCCATTATCAAAATAATAGTCACATTACATAAAACTGTTCACAAAAGTAAGCACGAAATAAGTTGAGCAAGAGCTGCAACAAAAGTGCGCAAATTTGAGTAACATCCAAATAACCTACTGAGGCACTAAGCCCCCCTATTTATACAACTGGATCCCCAACAGCTCTCCTAAAGTCAAGGAGGCTTGGTTCCCAAGACTAGAGATAGACAACAATTCTTCTTCACTTGCTCAGCTGCCCTTTTGATGCATTGATGTGGTTGCTTGTGCTCCGAGCCTTCTGAAGGAGGATTCGAGGTAGGGGGTCATAAATGAGGGGGGCACCCTCCTACAAATCCTCTCCCTTGTTTTTCTCGAATATTGGCTGCCAAATGCTCATTAAACCTTTGACTTTGTCTCAAAATTGACCAAAAATCTGCATAAAGCACACATTAGACTTCATGGCATAATGACCAACCCAATTAACTCTATTAGCATAAATATAATAAAAAACATGTAATAAACTATTGAGAATGGTGGATTAAGCTAAGTTAGGAGGAAAAATGAGCCCATATAATTACCCATTTATGGGGCTCATCATCACCCCCCTATTGAATGTGTTGCTCATCCTCTGAGCAACTAGTCCATCTCTTCATCTTTGATGGCCCTGATGGCCTTCCTGACATCCGATGCCTATGATGTGAGATCCTCTTCCCTATCATGGAATCCAGCCTTTCTGTCCACCTCTTCTCACTATTGTCTTTCTTCTTCCTCCTTTGTTCCCTCTAGTAGTCCTAGCAACACTGGGGGACTCAACTTGAGGCCAATCCAATTGACCTTCAAACTTTGCATAGAGTTCTTGTACAATGGCACTCTTCTCAATGCTTCTTTCATCCTGTTTGGGGAGTGATACTCCATGATCTGTAGGCTGTGTGGCAGTGTGTTCCACCTTCTCATACAGGCATGAATGCAGTCATCTCCAAGCAATATCTCCATTTCCTCAAAGTGTGCAATTTCTTGAGCTTGATCATTAACATATTTAAGGGCAACTTGAGGATTATTTGCAAGTAGTTGGTGGGTGCTAATGAGAGCCATAGGGTCTAATGGTTCTGCTCTAATAATGAGGGGTTCATTTTTTTCTTTTTCCATCAACTTCCTGATTTTTGTTGCCCTTTTCTCCTCATGACCCATCCATGATGCCATGGCCATCAACTACAAGTCCCCTAACCTAGCATTGGGGTCCCATAGTGTCATATCAGTTAAGGCCATGTTATGAAAATAGAAATCTGCTATCTTCACCTTGTCTTTTGCTGAACTCTGGTCACATAGGTCCAGGAACTGTCCATGATCCTTAAAAGGCAGGCGCCCCTCTGTGCTAGGGTCTTGATTTGAAACTATAGCCACTGGTCTTTGAGGTACACTCCACATGATTTTTCTAGTGTCTTGCACTGTAGTGCCTCCATAGACCAGCTGGCCATGCATGCCAATTGTGTGTCCCTTTCTTGCAACTGTTTTCTTAACATTTCATTTTCTACTTCCAAGTGAGATCTTCTGACTGCTTTTGTATGTCTTACAGTGCTTAATTCCTTACCCATCTCTCTCAGCTTGTTTTCCATGTGGCCAATTCTTCCACCCCTTTGGACTTGGTGATCTGCGTCCATCGATGGCTCCTTATCCTTTCTTCTTCCTGTTCAAAGAAAAGTGGGGCTGCAAATTTCTGTGGAATAAATTTTCCTCCTTCAAAAAGGTTGTAATAAGAGCCCAAACTAGGCTGGGGGTCAAGTTCTTATGTTTTTGCTGTTTCATCCTTCCCCTTGGTCTACTCTTCTGCCCTTTTCTCAAGTTTCTCATTCTCTTGTAGCTTTGTTAGGGTCTCCTGTAGAGCAGTCTGTGCCTCCTGTAGGACTACTTTTGAGTCTTGTAGTTTTATTCTTTCCTTCCAAGTGGAAGATCTAGGAATTCCTCTTTTATAAGTGATGGGGGTTTTAGATGGAGATTCTTCCCTTTTGTCAGTAGGGGAATCTTCAATTGTGATAGGCTCTTTTGAGGATGGCTGTGGCTTCCCAGTTTTTATTCTTGTGCTTTTTTGAGCCTTGAAATACACTGATGGTTGTCTTTTCTTCTTTTGTTTGGGTTTAACTCGGGTACTGAGGGCAGCAAGAATAGCTGCTGCCTCCCTATCTAGTGTCTCAGGAGAAACTTCTGTCTTCTTTGCCCCTTTTTCCTCTTCTTTTTTCTTTTCTACCTCTGCTAGCTTTGCTTCCTCTACCTCTATTTTGGTTTCCTTCTCATCTTGTTGAGTTCCTTTCTTTTCTGCTTGAGTCTTTTTCTTATCTACTTGAGTCTTTTTCTTCCCTGTTTCAAGTTCTTCATTCTCTATTTTGGTGTCTTCTTCCTCTGTTTTGGTTTCCTCCTCATCTTCTGTTTTGGTTTTCTCCTCATCTTCCCCTTTTTGTTCTTCCCCCTCACTTTCAAAAGCGCTGAGGTCATATGTGAGGGTTTTTATATCATCTTCCCCTGTCATATTTCTGAAGATTTCCCAAGCTATGGGGATTATGAAGGTGTGGAGGGATTCTTCCACCAGTAGTTTAATTATTCCATGGTGATCCAATTGATCTGGACCTCCTGCCTTCAATTTAATGCTACAATCTATAAGGGACTATAGGAGAAAGTAGGGAATGCTGAGTTTTTGTGGTGTGGGAGTATCCATGCCATATCTTAGCTCATGCAGAAGTCTAAAATGGTAACCATAAGCTATGCTATACCTCCCCTCACAGGAAATGTACTTGATAATTTGGTAACTAACCTCATTCCAAGGGTAAGGTATGCTTGTTCTTCTGATGCCATTTTTTTCCTCTACAGGGTGCTCATTTGGTTGGAAGAAGGTTTTCTTGGCAACTTGACCCAATGGCTTTTCATCTTTCCTCTAGGGTAGTCCAAGTGGAAGACTGGTAACCCTATTGATAAACTTTGGGGTGATTTCCATGGTGATATCTCTGAAGGCAATAGTGGCATGGGTCTTTGAGTGGGGTACCAAGGAAAGGGCAAACTCCTAAGTCACTTCTTCATCATACCCTCAAAATTTTTTGAAAAATGGCATCCAATTGGCTTTGGTAAAAATGGCTACTACCTCGGGATGTTCATGGAGCCTGACTGAATTTAGGGTTTCCTTCCTCATAAATCCACCTGTCATTATGTTTATAATATTTTGGAATACGATAGGTGGATAAAGAGACAAGAATTTTTGCAAAAACAAGAAACAGAGAAAACTGTGTTTTTTTTAAGAAATAGGCATAATTTTTTAATGAAATTCCTCTTCTTTTTCAGGCTTAATTCTTCCTTAAAATTTCATCACTCCTTGCACATATGAATATCCAAGGTGGGTTTGTACAGAGCCTACCTCTTCAAGTTCGAATTTGAGCAAAAACCCCGTGTTTTCCCTTGAAAAATTGCTTACTGGTCCTCCTGTAGAAATGACTGTAGGTTCTCCTGTAGAACCTGTTACTGCTCCTGTAGAACCCAATGTTGGCATTATGTTTCTGGTATGGTTATATGTTACAGATGTTGTACTTGATGGCAACACCCATGGCAATATGATGAGAATTAAGAAGTACGCAGGAGAACAGTTCAGAAGATGCGTACTCGCAGGTATGCCGTGCAGGGACCACGTCCAGACACGCAGATTACCCATTCATGAGGTGCGTACCCTAGTGCACACATTTCAAGGCAGTAAAGCGCGCATACGTGGGGTTCCTTATGTTTTACCCTTGGTATTTAGCCGACGGTATTGTGTTATCATGGTTTTGGCCTGTGGTATTGTTTTATTTTATTATTATTATTGAGCCCCATGATCCTTGATTTGAGGAAGAGCTTGCCTATATAAGCAAGGAGATCATTTGGCTTATGTATGCTTTTGGGTTGAATATCTTAAGATCTGAAATATTGGGTTATTGTTTCAAAAAGCTTGATCTATATGAAAGTGAAGTGGAAATCGAATTTGTGAAGGGTGATCTCCCGAGCGCTTGATCAGATCTGGGCATCCGTCTAACTGTAGCACACTGGTGATCTATAAAACCAGCCCTAATATGATGTACGCAGGTGTTTAACGGTGCCTCTGCGTAGGTACACAAAGCAGAAGAAGGCGAGCTGCATGGGTATGTAGAGCAGAAGAAGGGTGACTGCGTGGGTACACAGAGCAGAAATGGGCGAACTGCGCGGGTGTGCAGAGCAGCAGTGGTTCATGTGCGTACACACAGGAAGAGTACGCGGCGCGACAGTGTCTTTGGGTGCGTACCTACTGTGGGAGTATGCGGCGCGATAGTGAATTTGGGTGCGTACTGTACGCAGCACGACAGAAGAAGCAGTGCGTGGGCACGCAGTGCAGCAGAAGGAGATCTGCGGGTATACGCAGAGAAGCAGAGGGTGAAGTGCGTACCGACGCAGGCCAAAGAAAGGAAAGTTGCGTATCTGTTTCAGGACTATCTGTTGACTGAATTTTTATGTTGATAAGGTGTTCTGGGTTCAGTTCTGTTATTTTGATCTGGTTACTGCAGTTGACTGTAATTTATATGTACTTGATGACCATTTGATGTATATGGATCCAGTTTGAAAATTTATGAAAAGTGGTCCTTGTAAGAAAAGAAGTAGGGGGTTGTAGCTCCCTTCCAGGAGAGACTGGAAAACGAGAGAGAGTTGTAGCTCTCTGCAGGTTGCAGCCTGCATACT
>APFE031193572.1:167904-195703 GCA_000404065.3 Pinus taeda | reverse complement strand
ATTATTTTATGGTACTGATATGCAAAAATAATTCAAAGTATAAATAAGGAAGATTTGGTAAAAGAACTAGATAATACTGATTCACCCCACCTCTCAGTATTATTTTCAACAACCAATAATGCTATTACAAAATGCTAATAAGAGGAGGAGGGATGAAAATGATAGAGAATGGTGGTTTTGAGGCTATGGAGGTGGTATAGAGCTTGCTGCAGTCGCAGGGACGATGATAAAATGGAAACAAAGGTGGTGAATAAGTTCGAGGAGGAGTACTTATGCTTACTGGAGATATTTCTGGTGATGATGTGAGGAGGAAAGAAGGGTACGTTGCCATTATTCAGAATATTGGTCCCCACTGCTGTGTCATCATGAGTATTCATGCCTTCTACCCACAATCACTTCCCATCATTTGCATCAGAGTTTATCCCCCGCCACTACCTGTCTTTTTTGATTTTTCTGTGAGTTGACTAGGCACTCATGCGTGGGATCTCCAGATGAGCGCAGTCGAACTGGATGAGGGTAGCCAGTTAATTGGCCACCTTTCTAGTTTAATCCCAACGATTTCATTCATTCATGCAGTTTTTGAATGATACAGATGCAATAGAGGAGAGGGTTAGACACTTACCTGCAGGTCGAATGCTCGTGTTGCGGTGCTACATGCTCGGATTTCAGTGCTGCATGCCTACGTCACTTCTGCTATATGCTCTTTGCTTCATGATATGTAGCTTGTTTGTTTTGTACCGGTGCCCTTTAACTGAATCTTGCTTTGGACATCCTCTGCATTCCTATAGCTGCACCTATTTTACTGCTGGAGCTTGATTTTAAGGGGATCAACTGCTACAGGAAATCCTATAGGAGCTCCTGTAGCTGCTTCTCCCTCTAAAACTTTAAACTGATTCTTGTGCTAGGAGCTGTGAGGATGCTACTGAAGATCCTGATGGCAATGGAGAGGGATTTGGTAAGCTGCAGGTGAGTTGTGGAGATGTTGTTCTTTTTATTTCCTTATTTTAAAAAAAATTGGTTTATGTGTTTTTTGCTGCAGGAAGGAAAGAAATCAATGGAAATGAGGTGGTGTAGGTGTGGGATGGAGGGTTAGGATGGTGGATAACTATAGGATGACCTACATGCTCTCTATGAAAATCCCCAGCTCCTCAAACTATTTTTAAAAGCTGTTTCGAGCTCTTTATGATTTCTATAGGAGCCTCTTGTAGAACACACACAACCTCCTGTAGGATACACAGTCTTCAGAAAAAAACACAGAGGGTTGAAAAAGAGGTCAAAAATGATGAAGAAGAGTATAAAGGATGTGTAATAGGATTTGTGGCATGTCCCCTTACTTCCTGTGGTCTGTCTGTAACTTGCAACGCATTTTAAATGTCAATTCCCTCTTCCTTTTTTCTCTGTTTTTTTTTTTGAAAAGACAACTAGTGCACCCCCAGGAGGTTTCACCCTACTTGCTTGCCCTCGGCGCCTCTAAGGGCTCGAGGAGAAGGCATCTAAATTTTTTCTCAATAAGCTACATAGTTCCTTCTCCTGGGAAGTGGATAGGGATGCGTTGATTTTCAATGTTTTTTCTGGGCCGAACTCTATATTCTTAACATGGAGAGATGTTGGGTCAGCCACATAGAGATTAGTTAAGGGATTGTCTTGGGTTTCTTTCACTAGATCTTCTAATGGAAAAATACTGGGGGGTGGATTTTGAATTAAATTTTCAATGATATCATCCTCATTTTTTAGTTTCCCCCCCATGATGGCTTCTACTGGATAGAGTGGTGCAGAATAGACTTCATCCTCATCCTCCTCCCAATCAAAGAGGTAGATCATGTTCCACCAAGGGTTGGGTAGGAGGTTATAGGACTAGCTACTTGGAAATATGCCCGTGCTTGATGGTCATGTTCCAAGCCCAACAACTGATGTAAGCATCGGTAGTGGCCAACTAGGGTCTCCTCAGGATGAGGGGATACCCACTGAGCTTTGCCTTTAACTGGAGAACCAAGAAATCAGCAGGGTACTCCTAAGAATCAATGGAGACCATCACATCCTCCACAATCCACTCAGGGGTCATGGTGGAGCGGTCTGTGAGCTGCAGGACTGTCGTGGTCTTTCTCAAGGAGCCCTGGAGGTTGAGCTTGAGCACGGTGTCCTTTGTCATCACATTAATGGTAGCTCCCAGATCAACAAGGTATGTGGAATCATGGTGCCATTGATGTGGACATCAACTACTAGGCTTCTAGGGTCTAAATATTCCGGATAGATTACCTGCCCCAACATTAGGTCAGACAATTGTCCTATGACATTGATGGTTGGGGCATCTCTCTTGCACCTACCTAGATGCCTGAAGCACTTCTCTTCGATCATCTTATTGTATATGGGCACATTCTTTATGGCTTGGAGAAGTGGTATCTTTACACATAACTGTTTCAATTCACCCAGAAGTTCAGTTTCTTCTGGGGTGGGCTGTGTTGTTCCGGATAATCTCTTAGGAAAGGGTGGAATTACTTTTGGTTCACTTTCCTCTTTATCTTCCTCAACCTCCTGAGGGGGAGGTTTGCTATCTGGAACGAACTTCCTAGATCAAAAGTTAATCTCCTGAATATCCACAACATAGGTTATGCATGATGGTTCCCCACTATATACTTGTTGAGCCTATCTATTGTTCGGGTTCGGGTTCAGTTAAGCAGGAATTTGGGGTTTCCTTGGTGGAGCAGGAGGCAATGGTTGTGGTTGAGTAGGTGGTGGAGGAAAAAGAGTGGGAGGAGAGTTGTACTGGGACCTCCACCCCTGATGAGATGCATTCCACTGAGGTTGTGGCTGAGTATAGGAGTGGAATGAATGAGCAGCTGGTTGGGCATGATATTGAGATGGATATGACCAAGGAGGATGTGTGGACCAGGAAGGATGAGCAGGGGGACCCCAAGAAGGTATGGAAGTGGCTTGATTGGGGTTGTAGTATGCTTGAGAAGTCCCTTACATTCCCTGCTGGTATGGTCTAGGTCCATGTGATCTCCTTTGGTTCATGAAATAGAGTGGTTAAGTGGCTCCTTTGGTCCCTTGGTATACAACTTTAAGTTCAGGCAAGGAAGGGCACTTATCTGTAGAATGATCTTCTTCACAGACTGAACAAATCTCTATAGAGTTCAATGGAAATTCGTTCCTAGGATGCCTTCTGGTGCATGTAGGACAAAAAATGGCCAAAGCCCTCTCTGCTTCCTCTTGTTTCCTTTTGATATGCAAGGTATCCATTTGCATGGCAAGAGTCTGTAGCATCTCACTCTTGAAGTCTTCCAACATGTTTCCAAGTTCACCCTTGAGGGATGAACTAGATGAGGAGGTACTGGCTATGGGTTGACTCCCCCTACCTCTCTTTCTGGCTGCGCTAGAATGGCTTCTAAAAATAGTCTTTATGTCTTCATAAGGTAGTTGGTAGATTTCTTCCCAGCGAGTAAATAGAGGGTGTCTAGAAGGTCTTCTAGAATTCCCCTGAGCAAGACCAAATTCAGAGATTCGGGTTCAAGTGTGCACCTAGCCTTTTTGTAACTGAGCTGGAACCTCTCTTCATAATCTTCCAAAGATTCATCACTTCCCATTGTTATTCGGAAGATTTCTTCCTTGGTATGTTTTGACCTATAGTAGTCTTGATATTTGTTATTAAAGGCTTGCTGCATCTGAGCCTAAGTTGTGATGCTATTTCCAGGTAACCCCATGAACCAACACAATGCTACATCCTTGAGAGTAGAAGGAAATAGTTTCAACTTTTCCTCATCTTCTGCATAGTCATAGGTTTGATAGATAACAACAAACTCAAACAAGAAGGTGTTAGCATCTTCTCTAGTCAATCCATGGAAGTGAGGTAGGGCTGAGGGGCTTATGTTCTTCATTTTTGTGTCTCCATTGGTCTCTCAGCTGGGAAAGGTACCTTCTACTCTTTTTCCATTCCCCCTAACATTTCTGTTTTCATTCGTTGTCTCAGGAGGGATGTTTTCTTCCTTTTCTTCTCCTATAGGTTCTTCAAATATCTTTGGTTGTTCCCCTAAAGGTTTTTCTGGATCACTGCCACTAAAGAAGAGAGAAGGGTGGCTTTGTGATGTGGTGGGGGTGTTGGGTAGGAATTTTCCTGAATTATCTCTGTTCTTACGAGGCATGAAAGGAAATCTCTTTTTGGGTGATTTTTATTTTGTTTTGTTTTGTTTTTTTTTGTTTTGTTTTTTTGTTTTGTTTTGTTTTGTTTTGTTTTGTTTTGTTTTGTTTTTTTTTTTTTTTTTTTTTTTTTTTTTTTTTTTTTTTTCTGCTTGTACTTGCAAAACTGAAATTGATTAAAAAAACAAATTGCAACTAGTGAAATGAACTTGCTGAAATGGAAATTGCAGAATCGAAATGAAAGCAAGGAAATGACTAATTTACTTTACTGAAATGGAAATTGTAGAATGGAAATGAAAGCAAGGAAATGACTAATCTACTTTTGCTGAAATAAACTACTTAGTAGAATGTTGCAAGAAGAAATAGAAGAAAGAAGTAATCACAAAATACCCTGATGCTTCCCCGACAATGGTGCCAAAAGTGGTGAGCACCAGCATTGCAGCAATAATGCTGCAAGTCCTGGGGCTTCCTATTTTACCTTTATGAACCCGATAGTTCTTAACAAACTTGGAAGCGACGACGCTGTATGCACAAGTACTAGTTCTTACTACAGGATGTCACTTGGTCAGCTGGCGCAAGATCACTAGGAGCTCAAGCCAACTTCTATGAATTCTAGAAGAAGCTTTAAATGTGATGGAAGAAAGGAAAGTTTAGTCTACAGAGGCTATTCTATTTGCAGAAGGAGAACAAAGACTGGAATGCAAAGCAAAACCTAGTAAACCCTAATTTACCAACTAACCCTATTTTTGTAGAAAGAGAGATGAAAACCTATGAAATGAATGCCATTACCCGCTAAGGAAGTAAACTACATCTATTCAAGCTATTTTTAAAAGGAAATGACAAAAAAACATCTTTTTGGGTTTTTATGTATTTTATGTGAAATTGTCATGCATGTAATTTATTTGTTTGTGGATGTGGTAGCGATTAGGTGGCGATGGAGGACCAATTTGGAATTTGCAGAGGTGTAGGAAGGTGTGGAGGGGTCCTAGGAGGCCTTTGTCAACCTTCTGGAGGCTTTCCTTGCAATCGGACTTCAAAAAGTCACCTACAAGAAATTCTACAGGAGGATCTACATGAGGATGCTGAGGGCTGTTTTAGAGGTTTTAAAGGTGGAAAATGGTGGGAAAGGGTAGATGAGGATGAGAGGGATGTGTTAGGGTGTCTGAGGTACATCAAGGAGGATTACAATGGACAATGATGGTTGGACGTGTTCAAGAGATGAGAGGAAAGTTTATGAAAAAGATGCAGAAAATTAGGGCAGATTTATGAGGGGCTGTGAATGACTTGTGGAACATGTAGAAAAGAGAGATGGTGATGGCTGATTTATTGACTTATTATGAGAAGATCTATACTGCAAGAGAGCTGCAAATCAAACACTGAAACTGAGCAAGAAAAGGAACTAGCTGCACCAAAAAAACAGAACTGTACCCATGTTAACCTAAATTCTGATCTAGGAAAATAGAATGTTGAACAATGTTATATGGATAGAAAAGCATGAATGAAGATTTATTACAGAAATAGAAATGAGCATGACAAACTAGATCTGAAGCAAAGCATTAACCTTTAAATCAAACTACAACACTAGAAATTGCATGGAGGAAGACAAAACTGTGTTTTATGGCAACATGTAGATATTGACCTCAGTTCATGGTCCCAAAGGGAGGAAAGGAGGTCAAGGCTCTATTGATGGCCTTTTTGTATCTTTTTCCTATCACTACTTAACCTACTACAACAAACTGTAATGGAAACAAGTATGTAGATCACTAAAAACAACCTGTTCTAATCAAGGAAGAAATCTATCTAACTACAACTACTTCATAAACTACAACAAAACATATAAATACAAAACAAGAGGTGCTGGGAAGATTGGGTTGGGTTCTAACCCAAGAGCTTCAGCCCCCTGAAATAACTTATTGCTAGCTCAGAAAATATTTCATCTCCATTATCAAAATAATATTCACATTACATAAAACTGTTCACAAAAGTAAGCTCAAAATGCGCTGAGCAAGAGCTACAACAAATTTGCGCAAATTTGACTAACATCCAACTAACCTAATGAGGCCATAAGCCACCCTATTTATACAACTGGAGCCCCAATAGCTCTCCTAAAGTCAAGGAGGCTTGGCTCCCAAGACTAGAGATAGACAAAAGTTCTTCTTCACTTGCTCGACTGCCCTTTTGATGCATTGATGTGGCTGCTTGTGCTTCGAGCCTTCTAAAGGAGGATGAGAAGTAGGGGGCCATAAATGAGGGGGGCACCCTCCTACAAATACTCTCCCTTGTTTTCCTCGAATATTGGCTGCCAAATGCTCATTAAACCTTTGACTTTGTCCCAAAATGGACCAAGAATCTACATAAAGCACACATTAGACTTCATGGCATAATGACTAACCCAATTCACTCTATTAGCATAAATATAATAAAAAACATGCAATAAAGTAATGAGAATGGTGGATTAAGCTGAGTTAGGAGGCAAAATGAGCCCATATAATTACCCATTTATGGGGCTCATCAAAGACCTAGTAATGACTCCATTATCCGACTAGCTCCTAAGAGTGTCTGTAGAAAATCATTATACAATCTGAATGCGTGAGCTGTTCAAAATTATAATATTGTCAAAGATTTAGCTCAAGTGCCTTTGGTGATTTCTGCCTTGGAAGTTCTCGAGAGTTTTCCATTGTAGCGGAAAGAATTACTATTCATTATAGGAGGAGTTGACCCTATGGATTTGAGTCTAACTACCTTTTATGTAGAAAATCATGTTCCACATATTCCACATCATCTTGCCTTTTTAATCCAAGTAATTATCAAAGGGAAGACAATTCATAGGAATGTTGTTGATGAGGGTGCTTCCACTTGCATCACATCTAGCTCATGGTAGAAATCTATTGGATCTTCGCCTCTCAACTAGTCTCTTAACACCTTAGAAGCCTATGAGGGTAGAGTATCTTGTCCATATGGTATTCTCAGAAACTTTCCCATAATGCTGGAAGGGAAAAACGTTAATTTAGAAGTAGAATTTGTTGATGACAACTTTAATTATATCCTTCTACGTGGTTGGATTTGGACCCATGCTGTGTTTTGTGTGGTTTCTACGTTTCTCTGTGTGCTCAGTTTTCCTCATGAGGGGAAATAGTTATCGTTGATCAGTTAGCCTTTTTCTCTTCTAGCTCTTGGAATGGAAATGTGCCATATGTGGGAAATACTGACATCCCTTACGAGAGTGTTGGGGTGGTTCTTTTTAAAGACTCTACTCTTATGGGAATTTTTTCCCTCCCAGCTCCAAACATCACTTCTGTTAACATGATCTCCACTTCACATGAACCTTGGATCGTTCCCCATCCCGATCAAGTTGATTCTTTTGGAAATGTCTTGCCACTCAACCTAGATGAAAAATCATATCAAGCTATTGTTTTGGCTTCAACGTCCACTTATAAAATTCATGCTAATCTTAGTATGCATCTAGATACGTATTCACAATCCCCTTGGCTTGGTTCTTGGGATTATTGGAATCCCTTGAATGAGACATTTCCAACTAATGAGAGAATCATCGAGGTTATGTCTCTTGAAGAAACTCCTTGGAATGATTCCCATCATTTTTCCTCATTTCTCTTGTGTCTTGGAGAGATTTGACTGTGTTTAGAAACCTTTGTTTCCTGTGTACCAACTCATCCACTTCAAATGCCTATTTTGGTGCATGAACTTTTGTCTGAAGGAAACATGGGGAACATTACTGCTACCTTTCCCATTGAAATTTCAGTGCAACCTGATATTGTCAAAAGCTTTCAACTAGAAGTATCTTTTCCTAGCAATGAGATTCAGATTGTTTTGCCTCCTATCATGGGATTTTATCACTGAGTTTTTACCATTCGCCCATTATCATAATGGGGCATTGATCCGATGACTTGCAACACTCACTCACCCCAGGGGCATGGGGGAATTGTCATTTATGTGTGTCATTCCACTATTTGGCCGAGTTGATGCTTACATGTCATGCCAATGGTGAAACTCTAGCTTTACTCTCTGTTGATCGATTACCTGAGTCCTGAAATGGGATCCATTTGAAAATTTTTACGCATTTTTCGTGTAAATACTTTTGTACATTAGTGTACAATGTGGTTTTGGTGTGTTATTTTTCTTTTGCAAATGGGTTTTCCTCTGCTTAGCTCGTGCTCTACTTGTTTTATAGATGTCATCCAAGTGTTATGTCGATTTTTATAACGATGCTTGTCATAGTACACATAATCTGTCTTCTCTTGCATCGGAAATATATGCCCCTAATGGCGAGTTAGTGAATTTACAAGGTATATGTTTAGGTCGTACAACTAATAACACTACTAAATATAGTGCGGTCATCAAACTTTTGTGAGAAGCTGTTTCTCTTGGCATTAGGGATTTAATTTTGAATCTTGATTCACAACTCATTGTACTACAACTTAATAGACAATATTTAGTTAGAAATCGTCAAATTTTGAGAATCTATTTGCGAGTTCATCTCTTGGAATGAGAATTTTACATTATTACTTATGATCACATTTCAAGATGCATGAACACATTAACAGATGTATTGGCTAACTATGTGTTAGATATACATTTACGAAACATGTAAATAATAAAGCATCACATAATAGACACGGTGAAATTAAACTAGTGATGACTATTCGCTCACATGCTTCTCATGATATCACAAAATAACCCTCAAAACTCAGCCCAACAACTGAAGCAGTATAGTGGAAACCCCTATAGTGTGTCTTTGGTACTGCAATGGCACCTCATCTATCAAGGCGTACTCTGGAATTACCCTTGTTAAAGATTCTAGGTTACGCTCTACCTCGACAATTGAATCTTCTCCCTCCCCAATCTAGCGTGCCATTTGTATGTCCATCAGAGAAACCCATGGAAGTCGCTCACGTCCCACATCTGAAAATGATCATATGTCAAATCTTAGTACACATACAAAAAAAATAAAAAATTTCAAAAACTAAAAAAATAATTTTTACCTGCATCAGCCCATTGTGCACCTGGTGGAAGTGGAAAATCTAGATCTCTGGAGGAATCCATGCCTGCATATGCCCAATTATCAGCCATTATTAGTTGTCGACACAACCATCTGAAAAATGTCAGAGGGAATGAAATTTACTATCTGCCTCCATTTTGAGGCCTCAACTTATTCCATCTAAGTAATCATGGATCTCTAGGTGCTGGAATTCTATCCACTCATAGCAAAACAATGACACACATTCCAAAAAGAATGTCACAGAGATGGATCCGAAACAAAATTGTTTCAACCTTCCTCACTTGCACTTCATAAGTTGGTTCTTCATATTTTCCAACAAACCCTCACACCAATTGAAGACCATGGGACTTAGACAATCGATTGTGTATTGGAAATGAGATTTTGTTGCTTCATGCAATGCCTGGTGTTGAGCTATGGAAAAGGTATGAATTTTCCATTTATTTCCTTATCTTTTCCTTTTATCATAACTCCTTTTATTCCTAAGATGATAATATATCAAAGAATTATAGAAAAAACTAGGGATTTATTGATTATTGCGAATTAGTTAATTATTTTCTTTTTCCATCAGAAAACAGAAGAAATGGAAAAATACCATTTTGAAGGAAAAGAAAAAACAGAGTAACTGTTGTTCCTTCACCAAGAAGCCGTATCTAGACAAGAAGATCAGGATCGGAGTGCACAGTTAAGGATGAGGATGGAAAATCACAGCATCAGCACAAGATGACAAAGGGATTAACTGGAGTTAGAAGATGGAGCGTATCCCTCAGGATCTCTTGATCCTGAGGGATCATTGTTTTACAGTCTATCTATTATTCCTTGATTTATCTGCCTGTCCAGTATAAAAGGGACAATGCTTGTAAAGATTAGGAGATGATCACTTATCATTTATTCAGAATTCGCTGTTGTATTTCTACTTTGATTATCGACTCTCGTTGATTAAAACAGAGTACGATTGCCTGTAACATTTAAATATGATTAATACATAAGTTGGTTGCTGTTCCACTCGTTTATACTGAAGTAGTCTAGCAGTGCTTCACTAGTGATGAAGGGCCTGACCCTGGTGGATCCACTTGATATTTGTACCATTACTTTCAATTGTAGTCATGTGATGGTTTGGTTTGGTCTTCATTCATTTAAATCGCATTACTTTACTATTCTTTGTTTCCAGAGTTTATGAATTGTCTTACTGTAACTGAATTGCGTTGTCGTTCCTTTTCATCATAATAAGATTATCATCTTGAGAAACTATATTGTTATGTTGTTCATTTAAATTATAAAGCCTCACTATTCATTCCAGTAAACTGCCTTTGCTATTTGTTTCTATTAAATCAGATTGTTGTTCATTTCTGTCGAATAACATTGCTGTTCATTTCTTTTATGCAAGTATCTAGTTTTTCCTTTTAGCATCATTACAGTTAGCGCATTTATTCCATTAGCAGCATTGTCGATTTGATTCCTTGTCATTTCTCATTAATCACTTTAGTGTGGAGTGTGAGTTCAACAACTGTAAAGAACATTGGCTACTATTGTGAGAGTTTTAAGATTGTGGATCTTGTTTATGTTTGATTTCACTTTTCATCATTCGATAAAGGAAAGAGTTATTGCTACTGCATCCTTGACTGATAGTTGCTGTTAATTTCCTGACTAAATGATTTAGTTTCAGAGCATTGAGTTTCTTCTAATCGCAAATAGGTTTTATTTCAAGCATCCCTTTACTCTTGTATTTGATGCACTGTACTACAAATTGGAAAACATTACTCTTGGATTAAATTGCCGCCTCAAACTGAGTACACTCTTGAAATAGAAAATCATTCCTGGATTGATAATTAATGTAGGATAAATATGAGTTAGAAAGACACCTTTTATAACTCAACATTTTGGTGTTGTTGCCAGGGAGAGTGTAGCCATTTTTTTCAGAGAGTAGTGTGCATCTGATAAGTGCCTGCTATGAAAGAATTGGGTATTAAAAATGGAAGGTAAGAACCTGCGTATGGAGAATGTAACAACCTTGCTCTCTCGCCTGCTTTCTAGAAGATTTGTTAATTTTTTCTTTGGGTAGAAATAAACATTTGAGTTGTGTGTATGACTAAGAAGAAAAAACTTGAAGATACTCCTAAACCATTACCCAAACTTGATAAAGCTAAGGGACCGGTGACTGTTGGTCGATCAACCTTCATAGACGAAATCATTAAGCAAGCCAAATCTACACCATCAGTGGGCCCTAGAAAAGTTGATTCTAGACAACCTACTGGCCCCCTTCGGGCCATAGTTTCACCATCTGTAGCCTTTGGTGAGGTGCAGAACAAAAAAAAAGAGAATGAGCAAGATTTTCAAGAAATTGAGAATTCTTGCCCAATTTCTTTTCAGGAAGGGAAATCTAGAAATATTTGCGAAGGAGGAGGAGAAACAGGGGAAATAGAAGAGCCAAAATACCCTCTCGAAATAT
This sequence comes from Pinus taeda, assembly GCA_000404065.3. NCBI lineage: Eukaryota > Viridiplantae > Streptophyta > Pinopsida > Pinales > Pinaceae > Pinus > Pinus taeda. Next base: position 184,106 of record APFE031193572.1, on the reverse strand, counting down.
TTCTAACACCTAGTAGCCCAGATAAGGGAAGTGCTGTTAAGGTCATCCAAAACAAAACAGAAGAACTTGAAAAGTCAAAATCCCCCCAGATAATAGTTTAGCAAGGACCACTCATTATCTCAGACCAAGGAAGTGCTATCAAGGCCATTCCTACTCCTTCTAGTCAGCCTAGGAATAACTCCCTGGAAATCCTAGAAGGATATTGGCACATATTTGATAAAATGGCACAAAACCAACAACCACCTCAAACCTCCACTGTGCAATATCCCATTGTGGACATTGCAGTTAATGCACCTATGAAGGCCATTCCTCTCCAACATATTCCTACATTCCATGGCCTAAGATTGGAAGATCTAGATGCATTTCTATTTGAATTCAATGTATTATGATAGGGGTATGACTATACCACCGATCCCCAAAAACTAAAACTATTTCCCTCCACATTAAAAGGAGCAGCTTTACGGTCGTTTATGGGCTTAGGTGGAGGTGTTATAAATGACTGGGATTAGATGAAAGGTGCTTCTCTAAAGAAATATTAGGATTATTGTAGGTCCATAGAATTAAAGGATGAAATATTTCAAATGACAGTAAGACCTAATGAAACACTAGAGGAATATGTAGAACGCTTTCAATACAATCTTCAGAGATCTCCTTATGCATCTTTACCCTTTCCTGAAAATGTGTTAAAAACTACATTAATGAAAGGGATGAAAGAAGAATGGGTTGGAACATTAAACATTATGGGCAAAGGTGACATATATCAGGAAACTTTTGCTAACATCATTGATTTATGTATCAAGAGTTCGAGAGGTAGCACAAGACTAAAGCCAGCAGAACATGACATGATCACAAGGGATAGTAAGGTCCCCAATGGAGGTATAACCCGTGCAGAAATAACCAATCTACTAGAAGATTTCAAAACTGATATTCTAGGGATTTTGTCAACGTAGTTTGACATCATGCAAGCTAAACAAAAGCAAGCAGAAGTAGAGAAAAATTTGGCAATATTCTGCCCCAGATGTAGAAAGAAACACAGCCACAAAGAGTGCCCGTTGGATACAATCCCAGTCTGTGCCATCTGCATGAAAGATCACTCCACAGAAAGCTACCCTCACTCCCGTAATTGAAAGTAGTTTACACGGGCAAAAGAAGAAACATAACCGATTTACCTACTCAATCAGTGCCGCCAGTGGCAGCCACGACAAATAGGTATGCTCATTGATCCATCCTCTTCTTTTCAGCCTCCTCAATATAATGCTCAGTAATATAATGGAATGTGGTAGAATCAACCACCTTTCCCTAGTTGGTCACAACAACCATTTCCCATATCATCATGGCCAAATTAAACAAATCAAACCAACTGGCCAAACTTTCCTTAGTGTCCACCATTTTGGAAAAACAATGCATGTCCAACACAATGGTCACCCTCCACCTCATAGAGTCAAACCTGGTAGTCGAACTGGCAAAGACCGATAAATCAGCCAGCTGGAACGATTCCTCTCCCTCAACCTACACTGCTAGCACCTTATACATTGCAACAAAATCCCCAGACCAACTTAAGACCGCAAATCCTAGCCTAACCCAACCCAAACCCCAACAATAGACCGGTTTAATCTGTTCAAATAATTGAAGGACTAGAACTAGAAACCAAGTTAAGGTAGTGCAATGACATTCAATTAAGATCTGGGGACATCATAGAAATAGAGGGAGACAAAAAATGATCAAGTTGAAAACTCGTTACCTTTAGAACAAACACTACAAGAAGAGAGTATGGTTAGACAACAAACTCATGAACAAGCAGCCACCTCTTCTCCTCCATTCCCAGAAAAAATAATCATACCATGCCCAATAGAAAATCTTGATTTTGATCCTCTAGGAGAACTAGAAAATTTGTGTATAAAAATTCCACTCCTCCAAGTTATCCAAGATATCCCAATTTACACAAAAACCATTAAATAATTATGTATAAAAAATTCCAAGAGGAGAATAACAACTAACCTAATTATCCAAGTAGTCGGCACCCTATCTGACTTAGTATTAGGAAGAGAAGCACCTGTAAAATATGAGGACCCATGGAATCCCATAGTTACGGTGAAAATCAATGGATGCTTCTTCCCGAATGCCTTGGTTGATTTAGGAGCTGCAATCAACATTTTAACAACCACCACTTGTCAAAATATTGGCATTACATCATTAGACCCAACCACAACCTTATTGGAGTTGGCTGACCGATCGGTAGTCAGACCAGAAGGGGCACTACATGATGTAATGGTATCTGTAGATTCATGGGAATACCCTGCAGACTTTCTGATTATTAATCCCAAAAACTGACTAGATGTACATCCTTTAATTTTAGGTGGACCCTGGCTGGCAACTGCTGACGCTTACATTGGTTGTCGATAAGGCAAGATGACTATAGCGAGAGGGAGTAATGTTAAGAATTTAGCCTTATACCCTCCAGCCCAGCCAAGCCTCACAATAATTAAAACAAAGAAACAACCTGTATAATACCTAACAGAAAATATTAGATCACCATTAACCATTGAAGATGCCATCAAATTTAAAGACCAAACAGAGAACGACATTATTAACAACTTCATTAACCAACCAGAAACCAGATCCCATTTACAATGTCACATTATTGAGACAGCATTTGATAATGATGTAGAAGAAGATCCATTGGAAGACACTCATGATCAATCAATACCCACCACCTCTATTTACAATAGCAAAAATATAGAAATTGAACCAGGAAAAACTATGAACATTAACAAAAATCTAACTGCTGAACAAGAAGAAAAGCTGGTCCAACTACTGAGAAAATATAAGGAATCTTTTGCATGGGATTACCCATACATGAAACGAATTGATCCCCAGTTGTGTACGCACCACATTTATACAGAAAAGAATGCTAGACCCATTTGCCAACCCCAACGGAGATTAAACCCTCATCTTAAGGATATTGTGAAAGATGAATTACAAAACCTTTTGGATGTAAAATTTATTTACCCAATATTTGACAGCAAGTGGGTCTCTCCACTAGTAGTGGTGCCAAAGAAGAATGGGAAGTAGCACATATGTGTAGACTACAAAGAATTGAAGAAAGCAACCCATAAAGACCACATTCCCCTTCCATTCATTGATCAAGTATTAGACACATTAGGAAGAAGAAATTCTTTTCTTTCCTAGATGGCTTCAGTGGATACAATCAGATTTAGATTGGCCTTGAAGATCAGGATAAAACTACTTTTACCTATCCTTGGGAAACATTTGCTTACAAAGTCTTACCCTTTGGGTTATGCAATGATCCTACGACATTTCAAAGGGCCATCCTCAACATTTTTTCAGATCTAATAAAGGAAGGGCTCGAAGTATATATGGATGATTTCACACCTTATGGGGATGATTTTGAGCCAGCATTACAAACAATGGAAAAAGTGCCGCAAAGATGCATTTCCACCAAGCTCTGCTTGAGCCATGAAAAGCGTCATATGATGATGACCAAAGGATTAATCTTAGGTCATTATATCTCAGCAGCAAGAATATAGGTAGATCCGGCTAAAATTCAGAAAATTTTGTTAATACCTACTCCTACCACACAAACAAAGGTACACAGTTTTCTGGGATTTTCTGGTTATTATAGAAGATTTATAGAGCATTTTTCTCAAATTGGTGTACCTTTATATGCACTATCAGGGAATGTTGTTTTCATTTGGACAGACAAGTGTGATCGTGCTTTTGAGGATCTGAAAAAGCTCGTATCAACAATCCCAGTGCTTAGGGGCCCAAATTGGGATTTTCCATTACAAATTTCATCTGATGCTTCAGACACAGCAATTGGAGCAGTTCTTGGGCAGGAAGAAGATAAAAATCCATATGCAATTTATTATATTAGCAAGAATCTATCTCCTGTTGAATTAAACTATACTGTGATTGAAAAAGAATTTTTAGCTATAATACATGCTGTAAATAAGTTTAGACATTATATAACTAGGTATCCTATAGTTTTATATATAGATCACTCTGCCATAAAATATTTAGCAAATAAACCAGTTACAAATGGTAGAGTAATAAGATGGTTGATTCTCTTGCAGGAATTTGACATCACAATTAAGGATCGACCTAGAAAAGAGAATCCTGTAGCTAATTTTCTCTCACGAATGCCAAAGCCAGTAGATGCAGCAATAGTCGAAGATCAATTTCTGGATGAACATTTGTATGCTGACGTTGCAAATTACTTAGCATTAGGAAAATCACCTAAGAATTTAACGCCTAATGAATGAAAGCAGATAGTGTGGCGTAGTACCCGATTCTATTGGATTGGGGGCTACTTATTTCATATAGGGGCAGATATGCACATTAGAAGATGCGTTCAAGAAGATGAAATATTTGACATTCTGAAAGCATGCCATGATGGGCCGTGTGGCAGACATTTCACAGACTGTAGGACCAGTCACAAGGTTCTACAAACAGGCTATTACTGGCCCACTACTTTTAAAGATGCCAAAAAGTTTATTCAAGCATGTGATAGCTGCCAGAGTGCAGGACACCCTGGAAAATATGATGAAATGCCTCTAAACCCACAGTTAGTAATTAAGCCATTTGAGCGATGGGTGCTTAATTTTATTGGTCCTATTAACTCATCATCAAATTAGAAAACATACATACTAGTTGCAATAGAGTATGTTACCAAATCGGTTGAAGTAGAGGCACTGCCAAGAGCTACATAGGATTCTGTAATACATTTTCTTTTTCAATTATTTGTGCGATATGGCCTCCCGAGGGAGATAATTAGAGACGGGGGACCACAATTTGTAGGTAATAAAATCACTGCAACATTAAAAAATTAGCACATTCGGAATGAAATTACAACCCCATACCACCCACAGGCAAATGGCCAAGCAGAAAGCACTAATAAGGTAATTGAGGCAGTACTGACAAAAACAGTTGCATCACACATACGCGACTGGGCTTCAAGATTGCTAGAATCCTTGTGGGCATACCGAACAACGTGGAGAAACACCATCGGGTATTCACCATATCAATTAGTATTTGGGAAAGAACCCATCTTTCCAATCGAATTCAAAATTCAAACATTAAGAATAGCACAGGAGGTGGGTTTGAATTTAAATGAGGCCCAGACTAATAGATTACAACAAATCAATGAGTTAGATGAAATCAGGCTCTCAGCTCTTCAACACACTGCATTAATTCAACAACAGAGAGCAAAATGGCATGATGCCCTTATTAAAAAGAATATCTTCCACGAAGGAGATTAGGCACTCCTATACGATTCCAGGTTTTAGAATTTTCCCGGAAAACTCCAGACATGATGGCTTGGACCTTATGAGATACAGAAAGTGCATGACAATTGCACCATTACATTGACTACCATTGACAGATCTGGACACTCTTTCAAAACAAATGGTCATCGAGTGTGACTGTATCACAAATCGCTTACTCATGTATCCTTTTACCAGTAATTACGAGAATATTCTACTATGCAGATTCTTGTTGAGGAAGATAATCCCTCCTCAGCATCAATTCACTGAACAATTCCGTTGATTCTAAATTTTGTATATAAACTGTTCATTTTTTGCTTGTATAAATTGTTTATTTTTCACAGATTTTTACTGTTGTTCCATTTAGGGAGCAGAAGATGATTTCTTTATTTTATTTTCGTGTTGTTCCTCTTAAGGAACAACACTTCTGTGTGGTTTTATTTTCGTGTTGTCCCTCTTAAGGAACAATTGTTGTTCCTCCTAAGGAACAACAACTGTTCCTCTTAAGGAACAACACTTCCGTGTCTTTGCATTTTTGCTGTTCCATTTAAAGGAATAGTTGTTGTTCTTCCTAAGGAACAACGACCGTTCCTCTTAAGGAACAACACTTCCATGTGTTTACATTTTTGTTGTTCCTTTTAAAAGGAATAGTTGCTATTCCTCCTAAGGAACAACAATCGTTCCTCTTAAGGAACAACTCTTCCGCGTGTTTGCATTTTTATTGTTCCTTTTAAATGAAACAACTGTTGTTCCTCCTAAGTAACAACAACCATTCCTCTTAACGAAAAAAACTTCTACGTATTTGCATTTTTGTTGTTCCTTTTAAAAGGAACAACAGTCATTTCTCTTAGGGAACAACACTTCCACGTGTTTGCATTTTTGATGTTCCTCTTAAGGTTCAGCACTTCCGCGTGTTTATTTTTGCTGTTCCTTAGAGGAACAACTGTTGTTCCTCTTAAGAAACAACAACTATTTCTCTTAAGGAAAAACACTTTTACATGATTGTATTTTTGTTGTTCCTCTTAAGGAACAACTACTGTTCCTTTTAAAGAATAGCTACCATTCCTCTTAAGGAACAACACTGCACGTGTCTCTATTTTTTTGCTGTTCCTCTTAAGGAACAATAATCATCCCTGTTAAGGAACAACAGTTCTGCATGATTCATATTTTTTCTATTCCATTTAAGGAACAACTGTTGTTCCTCTTAAGGAACAGCAACCGTTCCTCCTAAGGAACAACAACCCACGTGTATTTTTTTAGCCTTTCCATTTAAAGGAACAACAATACTACCTGCTTACATTTACGTCGTTCCTTCTACGGAACAACAGTTTCGATTTGGAGTGTTTTTTGGCTATTCCACCAAAGGATCATCACTTTATTTTGCACTTGTTTTATTTGCTGTTCCGCTTAAGGAACAACTGTTGTTCCTCTTAAGGAACAACTGTTGTCCCTCTTAAGGAACAACAATTTCGCATGTGATTTGTTTCTTTTTTTCTTGCCATTCCTCTTAAAGGAACTGCAGTTTTTGGTGAAGATGTTCTTTTTGCTATTCCTCTTAAGGAACAACAGCTGTTCCATCTAAGGAACAACACTTTTTGAGTACATTTTTTGTTGTTTCTCTTCAAGAACATAAAATTTTAGTAAGAGTTTTTGTGAATAATGTGTCACTCTTCATGATCCTTTCAAGGCAAAGATACAAATACATGCAAGGACACAAAAATTAGAAGTTACTGAAATGAGCAAATCAAAGAAAAATTGTCATCTTTCAAGAGATTGCTTTGTATTGATAAGAAAAAGGAAAGGACACAACTATCTATATCAATTTGCTATCTTTATCTTCACTAAAAATTAAATTGATTGATTATTTTTATCATGTTGGTTCTTCCCTAATTCTCATAATTCTCTTTGATTATTATTATTGAATAAGAATAAGGGAATATTTTTCCCTATTGAGAGGTTTAGACTTCTTCCACCATCCCTACTCTTAAGGAGTGTTGAGCCATCCTCTATGTATAAATAGGAAGTGGTATATAAAAGAAAAGAAAACGAAAAAATATATATCTATATGATTGCTAACAATTCTATGATTTGTCAGATGGAGGATAGGGGGTCTCATCAAGAGCCAACCTAACATGATCATAAGAAAGTAGTGAAGTGGCATTCCCACTATGGCCACCACACTAGGGATATGATCGAATGGGCACAAAAGAAAAAATAAAAGTCTTTGGAACAGGAGGTCTCATCACGAGCCGACCTACCCACCTTTCACTTCTTCCTGGTAAATGGAATTGTGATCCAACTAGTTACCAAGCCAGCACAATGGCCTCCATTCTGACATCACAAAGCACTTTCCTAGGCATATATAAAGGATTATGGTTCCAAGGGTGAAAAAGTAACTTTGACAAGGTTATAAACACCTGTAGGCAACAGAGTTCTGTTGAGGGTATTGGAGTCATATTTTTCAACACCAATAGTAATTATAAACCCTTTTCTTATTTCTTTATATTTATTTCAAAAGAGGTTATGTTCCCAAATTCCTTTTTGAACCTTTTATGCATGAATATCGTTTAAAACCAATCATAACAGTTTAAGTGGGATGAGGACCGCATAAGCATTTTACCTATGTTAGTTGTCCTTTTTCCTTTTTCACATCACTCCATAGCACCTCCATATCTATTCATGATTTTCATCATAAGCCCTGATTTCAACAACTCAATACTTTTTGTGATTTTGTCATGGATATGTACACATTTCCTTTTTTATCCTGTACGATTATCGTCCAGTACACTTCTCCTCCATTTAAATTGGTTGAGGACGACCTATCATACTTCAGGGGGGCACAAGTGACTTCCAAAATACTCCTGCATACATGTCAGTTTCCTATTTGGAGGTACTAGACTGCACCAGATCCCTTAATAGTAGCTTTTAACGGTATTGGGATATTATCCGATATGCACAGTTTGTTGTTCCATTTTTATCTCTGTGTATTTCTGTGTAAAATTAACAGTGTATAGAACTTAGATGAAATGGGAGGTCGATCAGTATGCAGCGAGCCACAGATATTGACAGTTTCTGACGTTGCATGAGAAATTTTGGTAAGAGCAAGATGGATCGCCTATTTTACACGATTACAGCAGCCCCATGAAACTGTGGTCATCGAATTTCTGAAAAATTTGTAGGGTGATCACTCCATAGTAAGAGGAAGGCAAATAACAGTGAGAGATATAGTAATTGCAGAAGTATCTAGACTACCAGTAGTTGGTCCCATATGGACACATAAGAAAAGTAAGACTTCAAGATGCCATGGCCACCTTTCGAGATAAGGGACAGAACCTGAACGTTAAAGGAAAAGGAGTCCAACCTTCTTCTCTGGGGGAACCATGGATGAAACTAGCTAGAATAGTGCAGAGCTACATTACATGCGATAGGAGAAAGGATGTGGTAAGACCACGCCACCTCAAATTATTATTAGTATTAAAACAGAAATGTGTTGTAAACCTGCCTGCATATCTAATTTTTTTGCTGCATGATGCTGCTGAAAGTATAAAGAGATCCCGTCATATAGATACTGTAGTGAGCCACCATTGTTTAATTTGATTAATAGTAAGTTACAACCTTTCTCAACAATAGATCAGTTGGGAAGAATTGGTGTTTTCCATAGACGGGGGACTAGCCTTACCAGCCCCAAAAAGAAAGAGAATTGCCAATACAGCAAGCAGGCCTCCGAAACGCAGACACAACTCCAGATTAAGAATAGGTAGGGGAATGTTTGAGAGCCTCCAGTGTAGTAGTAGCCAACCCTTAGAATTACTCAGTTTCAAAAATGAGAAACCCTCACAAACCAAAGGGAGAGGTAACTAAGAGTCAGAATTAGAAGAAGAAACTAAACACTCTAGTGAAGAAGAGAGGGAAGGAACTGAACTACCTTTAAACCCTAGCGCAAGTCCACCGCGAAACCTATTGCAGGTGGATGAATTGGCCCAAATTCTGGCCAATATGAGTGAGTATATCCAACCCCAAATTTCACTCAACCTCAATATTGAGGCAGAGGAATAATAGGAACACTCTACCCACACCAAGAATTCATCAAAAGAAATAAATAATGAGGAAGAAGTAGGAGCAGAAGCCACTCAAGAAGTGGCAGACCAAACTAGGGATACTCCTCCAGAGGAACCTAGTCCGAAGCATGTAAACATTGAAGAGATGCTCCAAACAAAGGATATGGAAACTAGCTAAGGCAAAGTCATAGCCCTTGAAGAGAAAAATCGAACAGAACAGCTGAGCCCAGAAAGAATAGAGACAATTAGGGAAATAGTTGTTCCTCCTGACAAGAAGAAGAAAAGTGAAATTAAGAGGCTGCGAAAGGAACAATGAAAATTGAAAAATTTAGTAAAAAAACTCAGACAGAATATAAAGGCACTGAAAAAGGGGAAAATCGCAAGCAGAGCCCCAAAAACGGTGGATGTATCCATACAAATTGAACCCCATGATACAAAGGCCGCAGAGACTGAAACCGAGCCCGTACGTTTTTAGGATGGTAAGGAGAAGCATGCAGCTGTTACAGACGCAGCTGCCCAAACAGAAAATGCATATGTCTGTGATAAAGATGTTCAAATAGAGGCACTATCCTCCAACAATACAGCCACCCAAACATTCCGTGATAAAGATACACAGACTATGGGCACTCGGAATTGTGATAAGAGTACCCAGATAAATCTTCAACCCAAAGATATTTTGATAAAAAACCACCCTAGTATAATCAAACTCCAAGAGGATCTGGCAAAAGCTTAGTGGACTATAGAGAAGCATGAGGAAGAGACTGTCCCTCAGAAGAAATATCAAGAATTGCAGTAGCAATTAAAGAGCATCAATGCATTAGATAACGAAGCCTTCGATAAATATCAAAGGGTAGAAGAAAAAGTTGAAGAGGTAAAGAACAACCTGAAAACAGTCAGGATTGAAATGGATACTCTCTGTTATTTATATACAGATGTTCTAGCATGTAGGTCACCTGCCAAAAACTATGCTTTGTTTCTATTAGAAAGATATTTACAATTAAAAATTAAGGCTGTGAATTCAGGGAAATCTATAGAGTTAAAAACTGTTGATGATTTTATAAATTGCCGTAAACACCGTGGAGTAAAAGTTCAACGATTACTCTGTGATTTTTATTTACATAATTTTATATTGGAAGAGGAAAGGGAGAAAAATACTAGTCCTTTTGTGGGTGATGTATGGTTTTAAGTATTTGTTTCATTTGCTGTCAACCAGTTAAAGTGGCTCAAGGCCCATAATAGTTTTCAGAGGAAAGAAAATGAGCTAGACCTTTGGGTTAGGGGTGAACCGAAAAACCCATTACAGCTGATGGCTAAACATAAAAGCTTAATGAAAAAGGAAGGAGTGTTCCAAACCCTAGGATCCATCCGTAAAGAAATTGTCTAGCAAGGGGTAGAATATTTCCTCTCTATCAAAGACAATTCCTTGGCAGCAACTAAATTCAGATGGAAGACTTCCAATCAGAATATACAAGATAGAGAGCCATTGATTTACAAGAACTTCAAGTTAGCTACAGATCACCTGGTTACCTATAGTAACCTCATTTTGAGGGAAGGCCTGTATTGGCTTGGTTGTAGGTTTCAAAGCCCTATTATCTGGTATCTTGTAGAAGGGTACAAGGCCATATATGAGTTTCCTAAATGATAGACAGGGCCCATTTTTGAAGTTTTAGCTACAAATCATGGTTTTAGACCACTACATGACAATCCCTCTCTTGCCTATTCTTTGACTGCTTTGCATGCAAATTACATGGTTTTCATGAGGCCATGAAAAAGGGTAAGCAGAGGGTGTGTTGTGTTGGCATTATGAGGCAAGTGTTGTCCTTGATGGCAAATCACACAGATGATAAATTATAGTGCAGCAAAGTTATTTTCTGGCTCATGGACTTTCTGCAGAGAATAGTTCACGCACTTTCATGCAGAGAAAAGTTCCTTTCATACAGAGAAAAGTTCGCGCACTTTCATGTAGAGAAAAGTTCTTTTCATGCAGAGAATAGTTCACACACTTTCATGCAGAGAAAAGTTCCTTTCATGCAGATAAAAGTTCATGCACTTTCATACAGAGAAAAGTTCTTTTCATGCAGAGAAAAGTTCACGCACTTTCATGCAGAGAAAAGTTCACGCACTTTCATGAAGAGAAAAGTGCACGCACATGGGAAATCTTATGGTTGGTTCATGGTAATAGTCCGATAGTTTTTTGATCCTATGGTTTTAGTCCATGGTATTTAGTCCTTGGTATTTGAACCTATGATTTTGGGCCATGGTATCTCGTCAGAAGTGTTGATCCCAAGTATTGGGTCCATGGTATTGTTTTGTTATGGTTTTGGACCATGGTATTGAGTAAGGCCTAAGACTATAAAAGGAGAAGAAGATCATTAGGCAAGGGAATTGAAAAAGACTTGAATATCTGATGTAGTATGAGATCTAGTATGCAGGATATGGGTTATGATGCATTGCTTGATCTGAGGTAAGGAGGGATCTCACCGGTTGATGGAGAACAATATCTAAGGATAGATCAGGATCAAATGGTTTGAAATGAATCATATTTATATGGTTTGATCATGGATAGACTAGATTTGAATTATTGATGCATGTTTTATTGTACGCATGTTATGATCTGGGTATGACTGATGTCTGAAACAGCCGCAAAGTCATGATTGAATATGTATAGATCAATACATGGGTTGGCTTTGGCGAAAGCGCGTATATACGTGGATTTGATTCATCGTAGTACCGTATACATAATGAAGTATGATGTTTGAAGTTGTAGTTGGGTTTGATTGTTATTGCAGCATTCTGTAGTCTGCTCTGTGTTCTGGTAACTGTGTTGTTGACAGGGTTTCAGTGTTTTAGTGATTCAGAAATTGATGATGCTAGTATTGATTGTTTTTTGCTTCAATGATATTGATGGGTCCAGTATGAAAATTGGATGATTATAGTGTTGTGCTTCAGGAGTATCCAGTATGAAAATGTATGAAACGTGGTACCTGGAGGAAGAAAGAGAAGGTTGTTGCCTTCTCTAGGTCAGCACCTACGTACTAGTAAGTGGATCGGCTAGTACAAGAGCTAAGGGGGTTGTAGCTCCCTTCCAAGAGAGTCTGGAGAACGAGAGAAGGTTGTAGCGTTTTGCAGGTAGAAGCCTGCGTACTGGTATAAGACTGCACCAGTACAGAACTATTGTAAAAGAAGTTTCTTATTAAAATAAGATAGAGATGACTTGCAGCAGGTGGTTTTCACCCACATTGGGTTTTCACCTTATATCATGGTGTTCATGTGTGCTTATTGTGTGTGATGATCTGTTATGTTTTACTGCACCTGCTTACTATGCATATGGTTAAAGAAGTTCTGATGCACTAACTAAAGATCAACATTTAATGGATTAATGAATCATAAGTATTCTGGATATACGCTAGTTGCATTAGACACAGTTGCGTTGAAGTAGCGTATATGTATCTAAGTATGGAAATGAAAAAGTTTTGTTGATTTGATAACACTGATTCACCCCCCCCCCCTCTCAGTATTATTTCCAACAATTGGTATCAAAGTAGGTCCTTTTGGTAGAAACTTGATCGCTTGAAGGAGATCCGTGGAACTATGGGAAAGAAGCTTAAGAAGAAAGCACCTAAGAAGAAGAAGACATCTCAGAAGAACTATGACAGTGGGTGTATGGATTGGGGAATATGTGGAAGAAGCACATCAAGTTCAGTATCACTTCAGAATGAAGATGAACAAGATCTATCCGGTATGAATTTGTTATCCTCTAGTGATACATTTATTTATCCTCTTAAAGATGATGAAAGTGATAGCGAAACAACTGAATTTGCGCTTATGGGTGAACAAGAAAGATATCAAATAGAGGCAGAATTTAAAAGGCTTACAGACAAAATTAGAAATCAACAAGATCTGTTGAACAAGAAGGAATGTGCCTTCAAAGAAGAATCTACCAAACTAAAAGCTCAACTAGAGGAGGGAAATAAGGTAAGGAAGTTATTCAAGGAAAAATATCAAAAGTTGCAGGATGAAGTGACATCATTAAGGAATGAAGTCAATGAAAGGAGCACAATCATCAAGAAACTCATAGATCGATCCAGTTATTATGAAAGGCTTGAAGCTACAATCCGCTCGCTAAAGGAAGATCTTGAAGAATCAAAGAAGCAGAATAAAGGACTACTCCAAGCTATTGAAAAACAAGAGAACGAAGTTCTTGAATTAAGACATCAGTTGGAAGAAGGAAGGAAAGCTGAGGACAACATAAAGAAGCAGTATCGTGAAAAGGAAGAGCATCTTCAGATTGAGGTAAATATTCTAAATAATAAATTAGAAGAAAAGGATAAGCTCTTACGATTTCAAGACAGTACTAAAATTTTGGATGATATTCTTAGTAGTCAAAGGTCTCCTGCTATCAAAACTGGTCTTGGTTTTCATGAATCCATTGAAGGTGAATCTAGTCCACAAAGTAAGACAAGGAACTCTAATGCAAAATCTGAGATGCTCAAAAAGGAAATGAAAGGTCAACCCCGTCAACAACCAAGGAAAGAAATTCTTCAAAGAAAATCTTTTACACCTCCAATGAATAATGTTGAATGTTATGTATGTCATAATCTTGGACATGTTGCAGCCAGATGCAGAAGAAGAATAAGCCAAGATCATCACTCAAAAAGATCATCACATTCCAGGTACTTTCAGGGATATTGTTTTTCTTGCAATATGTTTGGTCAAAGTTGTTGATTGCTACAGAAGGAATATGAAACATGTAAGGTATTATGCATGTAACAAGCTTGGACATATAGCAAAGGAATGCAGGAATAAAGTACGGGCACCATACCAAAAGGAGAAAACTTCATCATGCTTGAAGATATGGAAGAAGAAGGAAGTACAGTCAGAAAGATGTGGCACAGCACAATATACTCAGACACATCACAACACAAACATAACAGACTCAGGGGGAGCTGAAAATATAAAACTGCAGTGTTCTAAATCTCATACACAAGTTCCATAAATAGAAGTCGCGTATATACGCGAGTTGGCCACTGCGCAGTCGCGTATATGTCAGTCTGAGGAAAAGCAGTAGGGATAGGGCTCAGGAAAAAGGGTCTGATAGGATATAGTCCATTTGCTCTGTTTAAAAATGGTTACAATCTGTTGATGATGTGAGGAAATGTCTTGATACTTGTATGATGTTTAGAAGTGTTTTCGATCCTAACTTGATGATGATAATGCCTTGATACTTCTTGCTGATATATGCATGATCAGATCAGATAGTAAACAAGATGGCACAGGTTCAGGGGGAGCAGATAATCTTCTAATGTTGCATTGTTGGCATTATGGTTAGTAGTCCTTGGTGATGATGCTTATATGGCTAAATGATATATCTTGCTATGGTTATGAGTTGTCCATGACAAAATCTCATATGTTTCTTGGGGTTACATAGTTGATGTTCAGATCAGATTTGTGGTTGATTCTTTGATAATGCATATATGGTGCTTACATGGTGATCTTCATAAGGATAAGGAGAAGTACAAAGCTTGTATACACATCTTCATTACTTGATGATGAGTCTATCATATGATGTTTTTGTCATATGCATAAAGATAATATAATATAGTTGATGCAAGTCTCCTATAGTTCTTGGCTCTCATATGGATGAGGATTGTTGCAGTTGATGATCTTGAGCTAAAGATACATAGTACTATATACAGTATGCTGGATACATGAATGACTACTCAAAATTGCATTGTTGGAGACATGATGATGATAAAATGACAGACTTACATATGTTGATTGATATAGATGTCCCCGAATGATGATACATGGATGATATATAAGGTCACGCAAATCTTCATGTTGATGAGATGGCTATGATGTCTTTCAAGAGGATGAGTTGATATCTATATGCAGACATACCTTGCTACAGGACATTTACAGGTTGCTGATCTGGAAATGGTTGTACACGAGTTTTATGAACAACATCCGCATATATACATAGATTTATGTGGATGTAGTCGCATATATGGTGTTTTTGAAGGAAATCAGTGGGGACAGGCTCTGGTTGAAGGAAGTCTGATATGTGTCTAACAGAGACCATCTGAAACAGGTTCAGGGGGAGCATATAAACTTCTGATAATGCATTGTTAGCGTTATCTTAGAAGCTTTTGGTTCAAGTACTCAACTGTTGTTGATTTGAAGTGGAACAAATGCAGAGGGAGAACAGAAGGCGAACATGGTTGCTAATCTGAATAGTGATTGACAGCCTGCTGATATTAGTTACTGATGACTTTCATAGTCTTGCTCTAGATATTTCGTCTCTATGTCATATATGTCTTTTGTTATCAAGGTCATGTAACGACCTATTTTGGTTTCCCCACTATGCCTGGGGTGAATGATGTAATCTACTTGTTTATCATGAGTAAAATTCTCGTGTAAGCCCACTTGGTTGGGTGGATGAGTCAATATTTGTATATCCTCACTTGGTTGATAGATGGATGTATGTATGAGTCTTTGGTGATAGGAAGGTCATTTATGATAGATTCATGTTCCTCTTGTAGAACATCTTTTTGCAGATCTTGCCTACAGTCAGGCGAGCATGAACATCAAACTTCAATAGTGCAGAGACTCAGCATGTACTCATGGGGAGCATGGATAGATTGGTACACCTTGGCATATACAAAGGGGGAGCTCATTTAGAAATTTCAGCAGGCACTCAGGGGGAGTATGGACAGCAGAATGTTTATCAAAGGAAGAGAATATCTTGGTCCACCCTTTGTCCTTGATTTCAAAGGGTGAGAGTGATTGATTGTTGTTGCCATCAAGTCCAAAGGGGGAGATTGTTGGCATTATGATACATATGTTGTACTTGATGGCAACC
>APFE031193572.1:140771-157137 GCA_000404065.3 Pinus taeda | reverse complement strand
ATTATTTATATATTTTATTCGTTACACAAAAATGTAGTCGTTAGAAAATCAAGAGTCTTCTCTTCAACCAAATCAAATGCCATGAGGACCAAATCGAGTTTCCCAAGTTGGACATTCTCCAATGTTTACTATTCTTTATTTTTGGTCTTCCAGAAACATAAGCAAAGGAAATATGGACCTCCAAGGGAATTTTGTGTCACTTTGACCTTTAGCAGAGAAATTCATGAATGTAATGTAATATTTTATTAAATTCATAAATCTTCGATATGTGGATGACTAGTAAATATTATTTTTCAGAGAAGTTGTGTAACTAGCCACTAGAAAAGTTTTATAAAAGGCTTATCTCTCCTCTAGAAATGTTGTTGTTAATTATGAGATCATTTTATGCCATTCAATAAAGAAACCATTTGCAAAGACACTTGTGTGTCAGATTGATTTTTCTTTGCTCTTTGTTCTTAGCGTTAGCTTTTAATTTGTGCTTTAAAGAACTAACTTGCAGGTACTATTTTGTTATCACAAAGCTGCTATAACAATTCATTAAGGGACAGACAATCGGATGGAAGAGGAGATGTAGGCTCAAGGCCTCGAGCTCACCCTTAGCTAGTATCACAAAGACATACCCAAGAGTTGGACAAACCCTTTAAGGGGTATCTTCAACAAGGGTGTGGATTGAAGCTATTGTTTGTATAGCAGTTGCAGCATCTCGAACAAGTAGACCCTCATAGTGGGATTATATTTCTTGCACATATTCTTGACTAAGTTGAGTGAGATAGTCTCACCCCTAACTCTTCACTCATTTCTAGTCCTCAAGGAAAAGTTGACAAAGAAAGGGTTGTGATCACAACTTAGCAAAGTGGTAGGTTAGGCCAAGGTAAATCTCACTCCATGAACCACATTATTTATAAAATCTAAAAAAACTATTTTTTGTTTTATTAACTAGCTTGCTGCATAAATTTTATCATACATAGTAAGTAAATCTATGCCAAGGAATAAAGTACATCCAATTAATTCTAGATCTAAGCCAAGGAATAAAGTACATCCATTTTGAGCCTATTTTACATATATATATATATATATTTCACGGGTGTACGAAGTTACTTGTGCAGATCTGAAGCAAGTTACAGTTGTAGCTAGACATTCCTTGCAGATTTCTCACCAAACATGGTGCATTTTTTCAGGTAGGTATCTTAAACACACCTTGTTTTAACTTCAAGTCTGATTTTATAATTTTAGATCTTCATTTGCAGCAAAAAATAGTCATTTCCAGCCATTAGAACCTTCATATTTAGCTGGATTAATTTTATGGGTTTGCACCCAGGAGGTTTTGACACCAAAAGCTCAACAAGTGAATTATTGTCCATTTTATTGCAGGTTTAAGGCTTTGAAGTGGTCCAAAGTGACCCATTTTCTGTCTTATAGCCCTCACCACCCCTGGATATCTTGCAACTCCAACTTGCCAATATCATGTGGACAGATATCCAGGTGCCTTGATATGCATCAACTAATTGTCTCGTAGTTTCCTCTATTTTTTTCGGTAGTGAGATCACCCCCGTTGATTTCAAGCAATGCTAGAAGCTGATTGCCTCTTTAAGTTTGAATATGCTTGCATTAAACATAGATTCATTTAATTAACTAATATCCTGATGTCAAATAAGAGTGTCTGAGTAGGTCTGCAAAGACGGTACCAATATCAGATGGTACGCCTCCACAAACAAAGCTTTCATCACGACCAGTGAAGAATGAGTAAAAACAATATATTTATCTACCCACCCTAAATTCTGCCCTTCTGCATTTTGGGGTCTGCAGTGGCTCTTTGGAAAGGCCATCGCTTAACATGAGACCATACCCATTTCATTCAACTAGTTATATACATATTTGGACAATAAGGGGATTGTATACTGATTGTTTGGTTCAAACCCATATGCATGAAAATCCTGAAACTATGAAGTATGGAAGTATGGATGAAGTCGAGAAAACATATACAACAAGGCAATTGTATGCTTATTGTTAGGTTCAAACCCAAATGCGTAAAAAATCGGGAACTACACAGAATGTTTTCGGTCAAAAAACATCAGTAACCCGCTAATGAAACAGTCTCCACTAATCCGTGAATGAGATTTAGGCTTTTATGCAAAACCCAGTAGGAAAAGTAATTTGAAAAGCATACAAAGAGAAGCAATCAGCAATTGAAGTGTTAATGAGTATTACCTATTTCCCTGTTCAGATGGACTAGATGAAAGGCTACCTGCAGTATCTCCTCCTCTGTATCAAATGCCTGCACCAATGTATTCATGCATAGAATACAAACATGCTTTGCTACGACGAAGTTTTAAGACACAGACTTAAATAGCAATCAGGTACTTTTCGGACTGATACCTAAAATAGCAATCAACTTTACTCTTGTCGGAAGGCAAAAGACACGCGGGCCAGCTTTAGCAAGCGCATCTATTATAAAGTTGAAATAATTCAGCACACATACGAAGAGTGCGTTGGTCTTACATTTATTTTGCTATGTTAAAAATTGGCATTTATATTTTTTCCTTAAATTATGTATTTTTCTCACTTTGCGAAAATCTAATATGTATAATAGCTAAGAAATAGGGTTGGGTTTTAAAATATCCCTTATTTTTTATATTAAAAAAAAAAATGTAAATATTATGTATAATAATTGTGCAATAGAAATCTTTTTTTAAGGTATTACGCATATCAAAACCTTCATAAAGTTAAGGTATTATGCATATCAAAACCTTTCTGGCATGTCTCTTGTATCATTTTTTATCTACAACAAAACCTCTACTTCATTTGGAAGCTTGTTTTGGAGTGCAAATCTTGAGATTGATGTGATATCATTCTCCTTTACTCTAATATTAGTGTTCTTAGCAAATTTTGTATCATACGTGGTGAGTTGTCTTTTACCTCCACCAAAGGTTTTGCTATTTTAGAAGTTTGTTTGCAGGTGCAACTCCTCAAGTTGATATGATAGCATCCTACCTCATATCAGCACTAGCATCACCATTGGTTTTGGTGTTATGCCTAGTGGATCAGCTTTTACCCACACCAAAAGTTTTACTAATCTAGTCCTTAGATTGATGTGATAGCACCCACCCTCACTGTGGTAGTAAAATTACAAGCAATTTTCATGTCATGAATTGCAAGTTGTCTTTTACCTATACTAAAAGCTTTACCAATCTAAACATTGGCGTTTAAGGTGCATGTCCTTGGGGTTAACCTGATATCATCTTCCCTCTCTCTAATGCTATAATTATTGATGAATAAGACATCATGCCTTATGAGTCATCTCTAGCTTGTAGCTATTATCTATGTGATGCTACAAGTTGTCTTCTTGTTAATACTAATCTTCTAATTGTGTGTGTATGTGTGTCAACATTATCATTATGATCGGCAATTTTGATTCATTTATTAGTATTGTGTATATATGTGATGAATGGATAAAATTAAAACAATGTAATATGTAAGATTGTACATTGAGTGACAATAAAAAAAAAAAAAATATTACATCACAAGTCGCAAAAGGAGAAAGACAAAAGAATTAGGAGCTATGAATCTACAAGAAGGAAAAGAAAGGGCACTTAGGGGGCTCAAGGAGGCTAAAGAAAGATGATATCATTTTATTAATAAGCATAAATCCTTAGCCTTGCTTAATTAGTATCCCTTGATCCTTCGGATTGGTTATATAAAAGGATAATTATGTACTTTACATGACGACATGTGCTTTCTCACTGACATGCAATTTTACTCGATACCTTTTTTGGCCATGTAAGGAACAGAGGGAGCTTGAATATTTTGGGGGCAATTTGAATTACCTAAGAATTCAAATTATAAGGGAGTTCAAAGTACCAAGCAGGATCATGTGACCATTATATTCAAACTAGCATTCCAATTTGAATCATCATTCTGTTTGAATTACCATTCAGTAGCAGAAATTTGAATTATCAATAGTTGAGAGAGTTCCGGTTGTCATTCAGTTGGGAAACTTCAAAGAACTTGAATTACCATTCTATTAAGGAAATTTGAGAGAACTACTTCTTGAGCTAGAATGACCATATTTTTTTATAATCGAGTTATGGAAAGATATGGTCATGAATGATGAGATAATTGTGACTATATAAATGATGGTTGGTGTTATTGAATAAATTTAGTTGCAACTAATAATCCTTGGGCACAACAGTGAGATTTCATGGGTAGCCTTTGTTCGAGCCCTAGTAGGGAAGTGGCATAGCCTAGGGGACTATTGAACAGAGAAGGGACCCCATTCCTTGGGTTGTGGGAAGGACATTCCACCTAACCATATGCTCCTTGTTGCCCAAATTCTATTCATGACTAAGGCCACCCCAAGCTACGACTATGAATCCACAAGCATAAATATTTCTATGGTTGGATCTAGTTCTCTTCAGATAGCCCAATTCAAATATTGATATCTAGCTACAAGATTCCAAATCCATAGCATCATTCCCCTTCAACCTGCATAACTCAAGGAATGAGATTTCCTTCTCTACTAAGCAATGCCTTGAGCTATCCCACTTCCCTTTAAGGCTTAGGCATAGGCTAGCTAAGAAATCTCAATGTCGGGACTATATGGGTTATCAATTGTAGCTAAATTTACTCAATAGCAATAGTTTGTCATTCCATATTGTTACAATTATCTCATCATTGATGGTTGTATGTTTCCATAACCTAATTATAGTAGGTCTATGATCATTCAAGCTTAGGGAGTAACTCTCTAAATTCCTCAAGTAGATTGGTAAGTCAAGTTCCCCTAAATTTCCAAACTGAATGGCAACTCAAGCACTCCCAACTATTGATAATTCAAATTCTACCATTGAATGATAGTTAAATTGCAATGATGATCCAAATTTGAATGGTAGTTCAAACATAATGTAGTGTATGATCACTATGACTATTGAGAAGAGAAGGAGATTCCATTATTTGGGTTGCATAGGCTAATTGGGAAAAAGGCTATGGATTGTGAATGCAACAATAGAAATTGAATATGGAGCTAGGAGTTGGGTTGAGTGAAGAGAATTAGAACCAACCATAGGAAAAATTCACATTTATATATTTGTGGCCTCAATTCGAGGATGGTCTCTTTTGCAAAGAGAATTGGTACAGGAGGGCCCTTACAGTTGCATGGAATGTCCTTCTTTCACAGCAAGTTGGTGGACAATTTCTATAAAAGATAAATATTCATGAATTTACCCATGAATTTGTTGAATTAATGTTGTTTAGGTCATGGATTTTATTAATTTCTATATTTTTTAATCATGTTTTCATGTGTAAGCTCGTAACTATAGTTTATGGTTCCATTGCGATTGAATGGTTAAATATTGTTGCATAAGCCTATATTAGTTGTTAGCACGTGTTAATTACTTAGTAGTAGGTTATTGGTAAAGGTATTAGAATAGCCAATCAATGTGAAATTTGGTGTTTATCATATCCTTAACGAGGCACAAAGGATATTAGGTATGCTAAAATATGGCATTAGAACTATTGGTTATAACAAAGTTGGAGTTAAATTGGCCACAAAACAATGTGTATAAGAAGAAATTACAATTGCATATGGATTGTTTGAAAAATGTCTCCATGAGAATATCTGGGAGTGTAGAAATCTAAAATTGGCTCTAATTCTTAGATTAGAATAATGTTAGGGTAAGCGGACACCAAAAGAAGTATAATTTTTGTAGCTCATGAATTGTAGAGTTCACTTCATGGAAGATTGAGTAAAAATGTAGTCTGTAGTTGATTTTTTGATGAAATGTCCATGATGAGAAAACATGACATCGAGTCGTAATGGAGAATTGCTAGTCTTAAAATATTTGAATCATGACTTCTAATAGAGCATAGTGTTGAGTTGAAGTGGCCGTTGAGGAAAATTATACAATCACAAAATTCAAATTTGTGTCAAGTTGGCGTAAGATTGAGAAATTTGTGAAAATACCTAATTTTAGAGGAGGACATGAGTTAAATTGGTCATAGTGGCATCAAATTGTTAGGGAATGGGGAAATTTTTCTTTAGAGGGTCAAAATAATTCAATTGGGGATTGAATTAGAGAAGTCATATATTTAAGGTTCATGGTGATTGCATGCCCTTTAAGTAGAAAAAAAATGGGGAAAAAGACTTGAGAGCCATAACTTTTAGCTCAAAAGCCCAAATTAGGTATGAGTAGTCATTGGAAAGTTAATTCCAATGGAAGTAATTTTGATGGGTCATATTTGGGAGAAGTTCTTTAGAATTTTTCAAAACTTGAGAAGAAAGAGAGCAATAGCCTTGATTTGATAAAATCGTTGAGGTGCATATTTACCAGAATTTGAAATAAAATGTTGCAGATCTAGAATTGAGATGTATTAAATAGTTTTATTGGTATGCTAACTTCTTGTAGAGTCAAAGCTACAACAAGGACAAGTAAAGAACAAAATTGAAGAATATTATCGAAGAAGAGAGATGGAAGATGGACAAGGACCTTATATCCATGAAGAAGAAGTTAGAGGCTTGAATTTAAATGTAGAAGAGACATAGTCTAACAGTCATAGAAAGGGCATGGAGTCATTGGAGTTGGTAGAAACTATAAGGAGCTTGAATATTGAGGTGTAGAGTTGTAGAGTTAGCAATGAGAGGATGTTGAAATATCAAGAGAAGCAAAATCATGTGAACATTTATCTATTCCAAATATTAAATCGTTTACAAAAGCAAATGAAGAATGGATTAGGTTCAAGGTATGAGGAAGGAGGCCAGTCCATTCAAGAAGATACAAACATGATAGATCTAAGAACTAAAAAAGTGTTGTTAAACTCAAAGATGTCATTACTTATTAGGATCTTCAGTGAGGAATTCATATGTGTTTGAATAATCATGGAGCAACCTATAAGTGTCCCCATTTAGATATCAAAGGAGAATGTGTAAGAAATAACATTTTCAAAGAGATCTTAGGAAGATAAAGCCACTAACCTTTGATGGTGAAAACAAGTTGGGAGAGGATGTTGAAGACTAGTTGTTAGGATAAAAAAGTACTTCCACATGCATAAATATAATTCAATGTAGAAGCCATTATCACCATATACAACCTATGAGGAGAAACTTCTATTGGGGGACTAAGTTGAAACAAGTCAAGCACATTAACGAGGGGATAATTTCTTGGAAGCAATTCATAAATTATTTCAAATAATGATATTTTTCTATGTGCTAGTATGACAAAAATATATGGGGATTTTTTGAACTTAAGTTGGGAAACATGACCATGAAAGAATATGAAAAGTTTTTGGAGCTACTATGGTTGTTAGCAATTTTAAAGATGAGAAGGTAAAGATATAGAGGTTTCTAAGTGGGTTTATTACATTGCAAAGAAAGAAGTCAAAATGATGAACCCAAGGCTCTTGAAGAGACAATTAAGAAGGCCAAATACTTGTATGACAAAGCAAAGGCGAAGTTAAGTTTCAAAAGTCTTGGAGAGATAGGAAAGAGGAAAAGAAAGATTAGAAGAAGAAAGGTTGTCAATGTCCTTTCTTCGAGAATATTCCTACTATATATTAGCAAAGAATACCTACTCATAGTATAATTAAGATGACATAATTATTGGGGAAAAGTGCAAGGCAACCAATCAAATGTTGGGGACATGAAGGCGACCATTCCTATAGAGATTTCCTTCAATTTGAAAGTAGAATGAGGAATGTGGACCACATACAAGAGGGAACTACAACAGAAGATGTGCGAAGAACCATCCAAAGAATATATGCCACCCTAAAAAATCGACCAGCATATCATTATTCAAACATGATTGAGGTTGAAGGCAAAATTACTAATCCACCTATTGCAATGTAAACAATTTAGGAGCAAATCATAGTTACATTGCCCTTAATTTGGAAGAAATATTTCATTTGGCAATAAGTAAGCATGAGAAACCATGGTTGGTTCCATTGGCTACTGAGACTAAAATGAAAATAATGAGATTGTCAAAGGTAGCTCATTAGATATTGATGTCAACATTGTTGTAAAACTAAGCACAATAACACTTGGCTCATATGGTACTCTTATTGGAGTGGATTGATTGGATGCACATGATGTTTTCCTAGATTATCATAACAAAATTTTCACCTGTCTTGATAAAGAAGGAAAGTAGAGAATAGTTAATGGCATTCCCAAACCCATTTCTCTAAGGGATATTTCATCTTTATAGATGAAGAGATACTGCAAAAAAGGGTTTAATTTCTATGTAGCTCATGCAAAAGAGCCAGGAAAGGGCATAAGCTAAAAAATCTGGGACTTTATAGAGTTGCATGAGCATGTAGATGTGTTTAGAGAAATATTACCACCAAAGGGAGATATTGATTTATATGCCTGCAACTATTCCAATATCCAAGTCTCCACGTAAAACAACTACACTTGAATTAATGGAGTTGCAAATGCAATTAGAATAATTGTCAAAGAAAGGATATATACACCCAAGTATCTCTCCTTTGGGAGCATTGGTACTCTTTGTCAAGAGGAAAGATGGGACTTTACAACTGTGCTTTTATTTAGATGGTTGAACAAGGTAACTATGAGATATAAGTATCCTCTACCAAGAATTGATGGCATGTTTGATCAAGTAAGAGGAGGACTATCTTTTCAAATGCATATTTGAGGTTAGGCTACGATAAGATAAAGATAAGGGATGAAGACATCAGTAATACAAAATTCAAAACAACGTATGGCCACTACAAATTTGTAGTGGTGACATTTGGACTAACAAATGCACCTCCTTCATGTTCTTAGTGAATGGAATATTTAGAAATTAATTGGAAAGTTTGTCATTGTATTCCTAGTTGGCATTCTTATTTATTTAAAGTTAGAGGACAAGTATGAAGATCACTTGAGGTTGGTACTAGAAGTTCCAAGAAAGAATTAGTTGTATTCTAAACTAAGCAAGTGTTTCTTTTACCAAAGGGTGATTCATTACTAGGGACATATCATCTCTATGAAATGAATAATAGTGGATCCAAAGAAGATCGAAGCCATCGGGGGAAAGAGTACACCCAAGAACATAGAACAAGTACCAACATTCAAAGAGCTTGCTAGATACTACAAAAGATCATATGAGGAATTTCTAAGATTATTTATACCACAACATCTTTACAATAATAATAATAATAATGGATATCGAAATGTGAAGAAAGTTTCCAGCTATTAAAGGAGTTGCTTACTAGTGCACCCATTCTCAATATTGTTGATCCAAATAAATATTTTGTGGTATGTACAATGTTTGAAAATAGATACTTGGTGGAGTTATTACTCAAGATAGACATGTGATTTGTTATGAATGCAAGAATCTTACGAGCGTGAAAAAGATTATGTCACACATGGCTTAGAACTCATTGCATTTGCTCATGCACTAAATATGTGGAGACATTACTCAATGGGGGGATTTTTGAATTAAGAATAGATAATAGTAGTCTAAAATATTTATTTAAACAATAAGCTTTAAATGTTAGGTAAACAAGATGACAAGAAATTTTTAGTGAATGTTGCTTTGATATTAAACATACTAGAGGGAAGGAGAAAAAGGTTTTTGACACACTTAATAGAAGAGTACATGCATTAATGCATATTACAACCATTAATATGTGCATATTTGATTAGAGGAACACAATTCTAGAGGCCCTTATCTCTTATGAGCAATACTTATAAATAAAGGAAGCCTTACATCCAAAGAATATACAACGAAATTATGAGTGCTACAAGTTGGAAGGGAATGGAATTCTAATGCATAAAAATAGTGTCCCTAATTCATCCAAATTAAGGAAACTAGTTTAAAAGAAAAGCATAATGTTCCACATGTTAGACATAATGGATACTAAAAGACGACTGCAAAAATAATAATTCAATACATATGGCTAAGAATGAAGAAGGATGTGACTAATTATATCACCATGGTATGTGAATGTCAAAGACTAAAGGCAAAGCACAAACATCCAATAGGTTTCTTACAACCAATACCAATTCCATAGTGGGCATGTGAAGTGGTAACTATTGATTTTGACACTAAGTCACCCAAGATATCAAGGAAACATGATTTAATAATGGTAGTGGTGGACAAATTAATGGAAGTTGTTTAGCTTATTCTAGTTAAGTTGACTCATAAATTATCCATAAATGGGAGGCTTGTGCCTATTAGTTTCATCAACATAGATGCTCTGTAGAAATTTGAAGTCAATTATAATGCAAATTTTATGCTTATTCATTTCTTGTTCTTTACTCAAGATGTACCTTTCTATTGTTGTCTCCAAGGCTTAGCAATTGTTCAATTACAAGTATGTTTCTTTTTAAATATGCTTACACAACAACCATCTCTCTACAAAATTGTAATCACGAGCAAGCTCTGAGATCAAGTTTCTCTGTGCATAATTAATCATCGGAATGAAAACTTAGTTTATTCAGAAAATTGACCTTGGAAGAGTTAAAGGACATTGTAGGGTGAGCTTTAGACAATGATTTACATAAAAGGTAATTCAATAGCACTAAGCAACATTTCAATTGAAGCCAACTAATGAAGTATACCTCCAAGAACACAATCTAGAAGAGTATTCATTGCATTTGCATTTGCATTTAAAATCAGGTATCAAAACCAAGCAAAGTCAAATCAATACAACAAGAAAGATAAATAGGTTAGTGGTAAGTTTAAAAAAACCTAAACACCACAAACCAATCTGGTAAAGATAACACAATGTGTAAGTGGCAGTGGGTCTAGTCCAAGCGAACTATATGCATACTCGATCTTTATCTATTGTCACATTCAAATGTAGTGGAATATCCCATACCCAATGATTCAAAACACTTCTAACAATGTCTCTATTGTCTACAATGTGCCTACGAATCTATATAATAACCAATTGACTCACTTAGAATAAAAAGATCACTAATTCACCAATTCCATTACAATCCAAGATGAAAAAATGAGAGTGAAGATAATCACATACAAAAAAAATAGAAAATGTAAGAGAGAAAGATATTGTGATAAGGAAGAAAAATGATTCATATGCAACACATGGGGGGGGGGGGGGGGGGTGACCTAAGAAAGGTGGCTTTATCATAAACACATTCACACTTTATTAGATTATGGAGACACAAAGATTTGACCCTGGAAAATCAACCAGGAAAAGTAGATCTGTAACAACCCGAAATTAAAATATAGAACTAATTAGATCAATTATGTGATTTATAATTAGCACACCTCTATTCAACTAATTAGCATAGAATTTTGAAAAATATGAGCAAAGACAACTTACTTGTAATGATGATATTCCTTACATGTAATTTTGGAGTTGAACGTTATTTAAATCTCGCTAACTGCAACAAAGTTTTGGGGATGACTCTCCACCCAACCATAGGCTCAGCGACACATAATCTTTTTACATCTGGCCACCCCTAGCCCTCAATCAACGTACTACTGCCAGGAATCCTTTGTCTCACAACACTTTTCTCCCAAGAGAATGGATGAAGGAATGATGAATCTCATCCTCCTCATCATCCATTAAGTAGACCAAAAAGTGGAAAATGGTTCGCGTGAACACATTCCTTGTGTCAACATGCAACTTTATTTCATTATTATTCCCTGCAACAGCGGGGTAATAACGTATTAAAAAAAATTGATATTGACATTAAATCTAAGTTGTCCAAAAATTTATAAAACTTTTCCAAAGTTTAACATTATAAATTAAAATTTATTATTTTTAAACCATATTTAAATTCATTTATCTAAAATATTATTGGTTCAATTCTTTCACCTCTTATTATGTAATGATGGCAAATGTACTTCACTATTAATTAATATTGTGCAATTTAATGTACAACGTCCACTATAAAATTAATATTAAGATGCAAAATAGTATAGTAGGAACTGCATATTGTACCATAATAAATATGCTTGATTTTAACACCCAACGCACAAGTAGCAAGATTAAATGGCAAATGAAACTTGGACATGCAAATCCCAACACCACATGTCAAATGAAATCTGTAAAATAATATCAGAAATTCGAATTTAATGCACGCCGACAAAACTAAAAACTACTCCCTTATAGTTTATCATCGAGTGAACACTCCTTTTATTTTTGTCGTTCAAATGTCAAGGAGACGAGATTTGAATGATCATAATTGAGCATGTCCCACCTTTTCCAAAGGTTTCAAAAATATAGTCGAAGGTTTGCCCATCAAACAAAATTTCAAGTTTATTTGTCCCATGTGGTTTAAAGTTCCATGCGAGAAAAAAACGCAAAGTGATACTTTAATTTTTTTTTTTTTAACAAAATAAAGGAAACATAGAATGTAGTTCAACTTTCACGATAACAAGCCATGAAGCCATGAGGGCTATGCCCTGTGAGTCAGCGACAAGCTAACCAAACCCTCACAGAGTATCCTTTCGCTTAATGAAGGATATACATATACAATGCTACTAGAGTTATTATTCCCTGCAGCAGTAGGGTAACGTATTCAAAAAAAATTGATGTTGACATTAAATCTAAGTTGTCCAAAATTTTATGAAACTTTTTTAAAGTTTAACATTATAAATTAAAATTTATTATTTTTAAACCATATTTAAATTCATTTATCTAAAATAATATTGGTTTAATTCTTTCACCTCTTATTATGTAATGATGGCACATGTACTTCACTATTAATTAATATTGTACGATTTAATGTACAACTTCCACTATAAAATCACAGATGTACTCCATACTAAAAAATAAAATGTTAATTCATTCAAATGTACACATAATAAATCATTTAGTAAAAGTAGTTATCCCCGTTGGATTACACATTAAGTACAACACTACATACCAACTTTTCGGGTCCTGTCTTTCACAATCGTCAGGCTCGATGTGTGTGCTTCATTCTCAGCCACATAAATATCTAAAACCTATAAATTAAATAATTGACCTAGAGCAATCCCCGTCATTATTGTGGGCCCCTTTTCTGGAAATTCAAGCTAACAAAATACCTCCCACATACCATCATTATTAATTTACTTGGCCTCCTTCTCAAAGCATAGCATGGGGCTTTTGTTGAAAAAAATAGAAATTCCTCGTGGAAAAGGCAAGCATGAATAGAAATATCTATCATTAAGATGCCTTGGAAACTGTTCAGTTTTTCTTTAAAAGTTATATTTTAATGTTTAAAATTTAAAAAAAATGAAAAAGTTATAATTTCTTCTATTATTTGATATTATAACGTTATTTATAAACACTTTCACGTTAGCCTATGGAGATAATAATATTATAATATTATCACTATCTAATAATATTATTGTGTTTATTTACAAATCAGTCAAAGTACATATTATCCTAAACCATGTATAACTAATGGTTAATTTACTAAAATTCACGTTAAATTATATAATATCTATTATTTGATAATATAACATTATTTATAAACACTTTCACGTTATTAGGGCCCTATGTATAAACAAACTTATTTAATATTTACGATTAGGTTGGCCCTAGTCAACGTTTATAACACGTGTTTATGTACGTTTATTATAATAATACATTTGATAACATTTGTGACATGGGTCTTTAATTTAAGGATAGTTAAAACAAGCAAGAATATCTACAAAGTAGCCCTTGTTCAAATACAATAGTTAGTTCATACATTTCAAAATTAATAATTGAACTAAGTTGTAGGGAAACGCCATCTATGCGGCCTTGTTTTAATTTAGTATTTTTCTTAACTTAATTTTATTCTTTTTTACTTTTTGTTAACTTTACTTATTTTTATAGTTTACTTTTATATATATTTATTTAGAACTCCAAGTTTAATTATTTACTATTTTTATTTATTTATTATTATTATATTTATATTTATTAATTTATTTACTATTATACTATTATTAATTTTTTTTGTTTACTTATTATTTACCATTATTATTTTTTCTTTATTGTTTATTATTTATTTTACTTATATTTTTACTATTATATTATTTTATTTATTTATTATTTTTTTTTAATTATTATTATTATTTTTTTTCCCGAAGAAAAAACGAACTTTTTTATTAAGCAAATAAAAAGTTACATTGCAAATGCGTGAGCATTTTAGATTGTGCTGTTTGACTGCAAGTGCAATCCCAAAAGACGTCCTTTCAACAAGAAGGACCCACTGATTTCAAAATTTGAGACAGATGAGAGCGAAATTGAAATGAGCCACCTGCTCTTCGCTGTCCAGCCGTACCATACTGACCTATATTATTTTATTATTATTATTATTATTATGGGACATTATATACTCCCCATGTTTAAGGAACTTCGTCCCAAAGTTAAGTTGAACCATTTAACATTTTATTTTATTTAGTTATTTATTACTTCACGTTTTCCCTACACCTTCTATTGAACTAGTATAACCAGCAGGCATCGAAAGGTTCCACAACACCTGGGAAATTTCAAAAAAAAATTGTCCTTTTTCCCACTTTCGAAACCAAGCATAAGCCTCATCGATCTATACCATAGTCAAGGCTCGCCCCTGACTCAAACCTCATCTGCCCCAAGGCAGGCACCCGACTCAGTACTCCATGCAGTAGTACTCCAGGCATCTTGAAAGGCTGACCCACTCCCTCCATACTCACTAAGGTGCATAGCCCCAGGCATCGAAGTCCTCACACCCTTACCAGACTTCGGCATCCGAATCCAATATCAGGCACTTGACCTCCTCAAGATGGTCCCATCAAGAGCTATCCATCAAGAGCTATACAAGAAAAAGGAACCACTGGCATATGTAGTGTTGATTGAGTTTGTCCCCAACCCATATGGTGTTACATATTCTCCCTCGTAGGGATGGGCACCCACGAGATCATGAAATAAATCGGCCCTTGCCACCCATTTGTGGATTTATTGTCAATCACCACATCTCAACATACATCTGATGCATTAGTTATAATTATAACATCATAGAAGATAACGCACATGCCAACTCTTGCATGTCATCATGAGATCATAACATCCTTGTTATCACAAAATTTTGCATGTCATAAATCTACATACAATCACCACATGCTTCACACCATTATATCCTCCCAAGTTATAAAATCAACATATTAACATCAAACACATATCACTACATAATAAATGCACATATCAATATCAATATACCTCATATCATAACATCATAGTTGTTATGCATATCATATTCATTATAAACATACAACATCATTATCATAACAAATAAATAAATAAGGAACACATATGCACCATTAATCTCTCATCAAAACTATACCATTTACCACATACCATCACGCCATGAAACATTGTCACAATATTATACGTCAACATTTTCATGTTGACATAAAAAATAACTAAAATTATACCCATATCAATATTCCTTTCACCCAATATCCTATTAATTTACTTGAGTAAACATCACTAAATTTTTTATATTATTAATAATGGTGTATATCATAACAAATTCACAAATATATATATAGATCAACAAAACAATCTACACAATATATGTGAGAGCCTCTTTTTTTTTTTCTTTTTTTTTCTTTTTTATAACTAAAACGGTTATGGTTTTTATTTATTTGAAAGTATCTTGGGTCTTTGCCGGAGCGACCCACTATTACATTGCAGATTTCTATTTGTTGCTGATTATGATCAACTAGATTTTTAAGGCGCTTTAAGGACATTTGTACAATGCTTTCATTGTTTACAATTAGCAACCCTTTCATCAGAGAGCTGCCTTTGTTTGCCATCTGATCAGCTTCACTGTTTGACTTTCTAAGAATATGATAAAACTTACATGTGTCAAAGTCTAGGAGAACTCTCTTCAATCTGTCCTGTATTTTGTTGAGGCTGGCATTGCTAAATTGTTTTCCCAGCTTTAAGTTTTTTATTATTAATTCTGAATCTCCGAAAACTTGTAAGTCTTTGGCACCTTTGTCTCTTGCGATATGGCAAGCTTTGAGAAGCCCAAGAATCTCTGCTTGATTGTTAGATTTTTAGCCTAATCCCCAGCTGAAACAGTGTTTTGATGCCCCATTCGGAGAGTAGATGACCCCCCCTGCACCAGCAGCTCCAGGATTACCTTTAGATGCTTCGTCAAAGAAAATTGTGGTTAAGTTTTGTGACCGCCACCAAGATTGGAAATTATCGTCTTCGTCTCTTATGCGCCATTCCTGATTTGCCTTTTGAGGAGAGAGAAGCTGCTTGCACGGGCATGGCTCTAGCGGGCTTAGCCATCTTTTTGCTTCAGGCAATAACAAGGGGTCTTCTTTGAAGTACTGTTGTTGGGCTGCTGTGAGAGCCTTGTTTAATTCAATGTAAAACATT
Organism: Pinus taeda; assembly: GCA_000404065.3. Classification (NCBI taxonomy): domain Eukaryota; kingdom Viridiplantae; phylum Streptophyta; class Pinopsida; order Pinales; family Pinaceae; genus Pinus; species Pinus taeda. Next base: position 140,832 of record APFE031193572.1, on the reverse strand, counting down.
TATTTTATTTCATATTATATAACCCTTGTAATTTATTTTTATTATTTAAAATATACTTAAT
>APFE031193572.1:109784-139811 GCA_000404065.3 Pinus taeda | reverse complement strand
AGAGGATGGGGATCTGAGATCAGGAACTAAGAATTTGAAAACTGTGTTGAAGAGTTAGACAGTTTGAGAAAGCTATGTCTGGTAAGGATCAGATAGCCAATAAATTATTAAATCTCCGAGGTAGAGAACTTCCGAAGCCAGGAGTAGCATAGGGGGAGATTGACTGAATCTGGTATCTCAAGGCAGGAAGGAATTAAGTGCAAATCTTGATTTTTAAATCAATCCAGAGTAGCGGAAACAAATAAGTAAAAAGAATCTCTAATATAAGTTATTTATTGCAATCTAGCTTGTCTGTTAAGACTGTGTCATTAAATCATGGCTGTAAGTAACTGTTATAAACTTAAAGACAAGATCTTTGTTATTTAAGCATGGCGAGAGCATCTTGTTAATCTCATTTCAGAACCATTTCAATCAATCATGACTATAGGTGTCAGCTGTAAACTGAAAGGCAGGGTCCCTGATATTTTAGTTATGGCAAGAGAACCTTATCAATTTCATTCCAAAGTCATTTTCATTGATAAATAAAAGCAAGGTAAATATAGAAGAATCTAGAAGAAAATACTTTATGCTAGTTAAAGATTTTGTGATTATTACTGTTGTATTTACATGAAAAAGTAATTTAAAATTTCCTAATTGCATGATAAAACTGGAAGCGAAATAAACCCTGTACAATGAGTATAGAGAAACAAAAAGAAAGTAAGGAATTCTATGACTTGCAGAAAATGACAAAAATTCTGTAAAAGATAGGACTTCGGTCTTCGTGACTTGCCGAGTTGTGTATAGAATTAACATTTAATTAAGAAGAAGAAAATAGCTAGAATAGTCATTTAAAAAAAAAGAAGGGAAAAGGATTTTCTTTTTCAAGACAAGAAGTGAATTTACCACAGATGTACTCAGCTCCCAATCAGGATAATATAAAACCAAACCATGTAATGTAAGTCAAAACGGAATAAGTACATTCTCTACTTACATAAAAGCCTCACGGCTACATCACAAGAAAATCTTGTGTTTACCATGAGATCGGTAGGAATCTCTGAGAGATAAACTATTCTTATAAGCATTAAGGAAATTACGAGTTAACTTAGAAACCCTAAGTATGTCCAAAGATCCGACCAGAAGTCCTTTCGACAACAAAAATAGACGAGAATCACATTTGGAGAAACTGAGTAAACGTTTAAGGGATCACTTTGAAGAACGTTGTGAATAACCATTCGATTTTCCAAAAGCAGCATTATAGATCCATAGAGGTGAAACGAAAAGAAAAACCTCGCTATTAATGTCTATGTCCCCAAAGATTACCATAAAGGGATTCAACAATCAAATAGTCTAGATAATGAGAAAATAGAACAACCAGTCCTCTCAAGTGCCAGATCTTTCACCCTCGGTAGAGGCCGTAAGTCTCTTTAAAAAGTAAATAACATTCAGCACAAAACTAACCGCGGAGCGCCGACCCCATGCGGTCTCATTTATCCTATTCAAAACTACTACAGACTCAATGATTCCATTTGAAATAACCATTACAAACTTTTAACTGAATAGCCAACAACCCTGTGCTAACTCTAGAACCGGAAGAGGATTAGAATACTCGGTAAGAATGCAGAGAGTACAGCCAGTTGAAGGGTTAGCCGCAGACCCACTCCAAACCCCCGTGTCCAAAGATCTTCACCTTGCACCATGACAAGAAACAGTATTAGAACCTCATGGGATATGCATTCCTGAGATCGAACCAGAGCTGTAAAACAAAATGAAAGCTTAAATCAAGACCTTAACCATTTTAATTACCTGAAAAAGATATGCGTGCCTCTGTTGATGGTGTTCCAGAGTAATGGCGAAGTCTCAGAACCCTCCGTGAGGGACCACGATGCCAAATGGAAGAAACATTGTCGCGGAGAACCTGAACTAGGCAGGAGCCAAAAACCGTCAAAGCAAAACCATAACCAAATGAGACCCCTCAGCCGAGCTATGAATGAATGACAACTGATGAGTCGTCTGATCCGACCAACTACAGAGAACTGTCGATGAAAGGGCCAGACTCGGAGAAGCATGGTTGAAGAAGGACACACGGAAATCCCTCAGGCTACCAGCAAGCCCCAAAATCGCAGAGGATTAATATGCACGCAAAGATCGAGGCACGGGCTTGTACCACTAGCGCTTGGCCCAGCCACGAACCCGTAACAATTAAATTCATTGGCAAATTGACATTAATGTCAGAATAAAAATCACATGTATAATAATCCTCATTTAATGATTTATCGTACCCAAGTCTATAATCTAAACGATTTCAAAGGATTCAACATTGTATTATATGGTCCCATCATTAGTTTGGTAGTTATGAATCAAATGATTCATGATAGGTTAAATATTTAAAAAAATAAAAAACGCACTTTAGCTTTAGTCATATAAAATATGGGCATTAATAAATATGTATACATATATTCGTGTTTGTTGTTTCATTTTCAAAAAAAAAAATTATGTGTCTAATATGGAGGTGTTACATATGGTATCAGAGTGGACTCAGGTTTCCAAAACTGAGACCTATGGGTAAGATATAACAATTTTTGATAATGTGCATGTAGGAAGCAGCAAGGTTTAGTATGAGGCGAACCAGAAATTTACCACATGGTTCCATAATGGGAACATGGACAACACAATTTCAAGAAGGCAATCCAGAAGTTTGGGTGCAGCTGGGTGATGATACACAAAATCCCAACGTAGACCTCTGAACCACTGTCCAAGAACTGAAAGGTGAGATGGCCCAACTCCGGGCAGACAATGAAAGACTAATGTAGGAACAAGAGAAAATCTTAAAGAGCTTGTCGGATAGACAGAATCACCGTCCACTAGCCCCTAGTTCGGAGCACGATCACACAACTGGGGAACATGAATTTCGATCTAGAAACATGGAAACAGAAATAGGAGAAGAAAACCAGGAGGAAGAATCAAGAAATGTGTCATATCACAAGACAAAGAAGAAACAGAAAATTGAACTCCAAGGATAATTTCGAAAATGAAGCCTCCTCTCTTCGACGGGGAATAAGAAGAGGTTGTGGAAGCATGGTTAATTAATATGAACACATGTTTCCAATTGTATGAATATGATTACTATTTGAAGGCCCGTCTCGCCATTTTCCAGCTTCAAGGGAAAGCTACATTATGGTGGGAAGAAGTAAAAACAGTGCATGGGGTCAATGAACAGAGTATAACCTGGGATAAATTCCAAAAATTCTTCAAGGAAAAGTATTTGACCGAGAGATTTTATGATGAGAAAGCTAAGGAGTTCCATGACCTCCGCTTGGGCCAAATGACCATGGATGAATTTATAACAAAATTCACCTCATTCCTGAGATACGTTCCTTATATTCGCGAAGAAAAGGCCAAAGTACAACGGTTTGTCAGTAGTCTTCCATTATTTATAAAAGAATGACTGGAGTTTGACAACCCAAAAACCATGGACGAGGTCATTCGGAAAGCACAAATCTGTTATCATTAGAATAAACCAAAAGGAGATATGAGTAAAAGGTAGGCAGACAAGAAGGGAAATAAATTCATTTCCAACCATAAGGGAAATAAGAACAACGGCAACAAGGGATTATTTAAAGGTCAAAGTAATCGGAATATGAATAAGCCCAGATTTAAGGTACCAGGAGAAACTAGGACCAATGAACAAACTGGCAAAAATGAAGCAGAAATAGTTAATAGACCCACTGTACAATGTTGGGGATGCAGAGGCCCGCATTATATTAAAAATTGCCCTCAACGTAGGGGAGTAGACCGGATTTCGCAAATTCAGGCAGCCTCCACTATGGGATAAGTGGCTAGAAGCATCCCTAAGATCAACACAGCTCTTGAAGATCATCAGGTGGAGTTTTAGCCAACTATGGTTGAATTTTAAGGTACTATTGTTTACCAGACTTGCTCTATTTTAATAGATCCTAGAGCTACGTTAAGTTACGTCAGTCCCAAGATAGTAGAATGATGTAGATTACAAGTGGTTAAATTTAAAAACCCATGGTTAATACAGCTAGCCACAGGAGCAAAAAGAAGAGTTTTGTCTAAGGTAAATAACTACCCCTTGAAATTAGATGGTAAATCTATTATAGTTGATTTAAATGTGCTACCCCTAGGGTCATACGACATTTTGATAGGTATGGACTGGTTAGAAAGGCACTAATCTTTGGTAAATTGTAAGCCAAAAGCTATTAGTTATCGAGATGAAAAGGGTGAAAGACAAGAAATTTTGGGTGTTTAGAAACCTCTGCAAATAAGGTCAATAACAACTTCCCAACTAGCCAAATGCATGAGGAAAGGTTGCCAAATATATGCTATACAAGTAGGGTATGCTGACTCTAAGGATAAACCCACATCACTAGAAGACATACTTGTAATACAAAATTTTCCAGATGTATTCCCTGAAGAAACACCAGGCCTACCCCCAGAAAGAGACATAGATTTTACTATTGAGCTAATTCCGGGAGCTGCCCCATTGTCCCAGGCACCATACCAAATGAGTATCCCCGAACTAACAGAATTAAAGATGAAAATCTAGGAGTTGCTTGATAAGAAATATATTTGTCCTAGTGTGTCTCCTTGGGGAGCTCCGGTATTATTTGTTTAAAAGAAAGACAAAACCCTGTGAATGTGCATGGATTATCGCCAGCTAAACAAGCTGATCGTTACAAACAAATACCCCCTTCCCCGTGTAGACGAGTTTTTTGACCAAGTGAAGGGTGCAACCATTTTCTCAAAGATCAATCTCCGTTCTGGGTATCATCAGATAAGAATCAAGGAGGAAGATATTGCAAAAACTGCTTTCAGGACACGTTATGGTCATTATGAGTTTGTGGTTTTACCTTTTGGGCTAACTAACGCCCCAACTACCTTCATGTGTCTTATGAATAACATTTTCCATTAGTTTTTAGATAAATTTGTATTAATCTTCATCGATGACATTCTAATCTACTCTCGAAATATGGAGGAGCGTAAGGAACATCTCCACATTGTACTAGAAGTCCTAAGAGAGCATCAATTGTACGCTAAGTACAGTAAATGTGACTTCTTTAAAGAGCAGATCCAATACTTGGGGCACGTTATCACCAAGGATGGAATTGCGGGCCAAAGGATGTGGCCGATATAAAATCATTTATGGGCCTGGCTGGTTACTACCGAAGGTCTGTGGAGGGAGTCTCTAAAGTGGCATATCCTATTACTTCCTTACAAAAGAAAGGAAGAACTTTCAAGTGGACCCCTGATTGTCAAAAGAGTTTTGATCAGCTCAAACATCTATACTTACCACCGCACCCATTCTGAGCATCGTTGATCCCAACAGGGAATATGTGGCTTGTACGGATGCTAGTAAGGAGGGAGTGGGTGGCGTACTTATGCAAGAAGGCAAGGTGGTGGCTTATGAATCTAGAAAACTGAAGGAATATGAAAAAAATATCCAACATATGATTTAGAATTGACAGCAGTCATCCATGCCTTAAAAATGTGCACCATTATCTTTTAGGTAAGAAATTTTTATTAATGATTGACCACCATAGTCTGATTAATTATTTCAAGCAGCTAACTTTAAATGCCAGGCAAGCTTGTTAGGCAAACTTCCTAAGTGAATTCGATTTCGAAATCAAACACATTAAAGGGAAAGAAAATCAAGTGGCAGATGCTTTAAGTCGAAAGATAAGATGTTTGTATGAAATTTCTTTTAGTGAATCACAAACAACTTTTTTTGGGTAGATTCAAGAATCAGCGATGCAGGACTCTACATATAGACAACTATGGAAGCAAGCAAAAATTTCTAAAGGCCATGAACAACAACTGGGTTATGAAATAAATGCAGAAAATTTACTGGTTTATAGGAAAATAATTTTTGTGCCCAACCAACAGCATCTCAAAAATAAAATTTTGGATGAATACCATAAGATTCCTTATGCAGGTCATCCCGGATACCAAAAGATGATTTCTGCCTTGCGGAAGGAATTCTTCTGGCCTGGTATGAAGAAGGGAGTGGCAGAATATTTAGCCAGATGCCTGGAATGCCAGCAAGTGAAAGTTGAGCATCAACACCCATCAGGGTTACTCCACCCTCTACTTATTCCAGAATGGAAATGGGAAACCATATCTATAGATTTTATTACCGAGCTGCCTACATCAAGGAAGCAAAATGACTCCATCATGGTGGTGGTGGACAAGCTGAGCAAATTTGCTCATTTCATACTTGTTCAATCAACTTATAGGGCAGTCCAAATTGCTAATATTTTTATGCAAAACATATTTAAACTGCATGGAATCCCTAAGATGATTATTTCTGACTTAGATGTAAAATTTACATAAGCCTTCTGGAAAGCCCTCTTTAAAGGATTGGGCACACAACTGCACTTCAGTACAGCTTACCATCCGCAAACGGACGGGCAGACTGAAAGGGTAAACCAAGTGGTTGAAGAGAAGTTGCGAATGTATGTAATGCAACAACCCACAAAATGGGAAGATTATTTACACTTGGTAGAGTTTGCATATAACAACGGGTACCATGCATCTCTTCACATGAGCCCCTTTGAAGTTTTATATGGTCGTAAATGCAAAACACCCTTAAGTTGGAGGGGACCAGAGGGAAAATTGTTACTAGGGCCAGCCATGTTGGAGGAAATGGAAGAAATGGTGAAAAAGGTTCAAATTAATTTAAAGGCTCCTTAGGACCATAAAAAGAACTTTATTAATCGGAAGAGGAGTTTCCGAGAATTCCAAGTAGGAGATCATGTCTACATTCGAGTGTAAGCCAAGAAAAGCACCTTACAATGGGTCGAGTGTGCCAAACTAGCACCCCGATATTGAGGGCCATTACAAATCTTGGCTCGAATAGGATCGATGGCTTATCAACTTTCTTTACCCAGTCATATTCATGTACACAACGTATTTCACGTCTCTCTACTTAAGAAATATGTATATGACGCTAAAGACATAATTCAATGGCAAGATTTCCAGGTGAGGTATATCTATGTGTGAAGTATATGTGATAAATGTGTTAAATAACTAGTTAATGACTTAACATTTTTTTTGCAATGTTCAGGTCGAACCGGAAGGCGAATTCTTGGTCAAGTCTCTAGTTATACTAGATCGGACAAAAGTAACACTGTGGAAACGAGTAATCACACAGGTTAAAGTGCAGTGGAAACACTTTGGGCCGAAAGAGGCTACTTGGGAAGATGAACAGGTCATGAAAGAGAACTTTTTGGGTTTATTTGCAGGAGGAGAACATCGGGACAATGTTCCATTTTAGGGGGGGGGAGATGTAATATCCCCCATTAATGTAAATATTTTAATTTTACTGCAACCAAATAGACTATTACTATTTGTTTGAATTATAAACTATTTTTGGAATTTCAGTTATTAAAGGACAATATTTTATAGTTATGGGTAAATACTATTCTTTTTCTTACTAGGTAATTGGTTATGGAAATAGTTATCTATTTCAAAACTAAATCCTAGAGTATAATACGGTAAATTATCAAGAGGATGGGGATCTGAGATCAGGAACTAAGAATTTGAAAACTGTGCTGAAGGGTCAGACAATTTGAGAAATCTATGTTTGGTAAGGATCAAATAGCTAGTAAATTATTAAATCTTTGAGCTAGAGAACTCCTGAAGCCAGGAGTAGCACGGGGGGAGATTGACCAAATTTGGTATCTCAAGGCAGGGAGGAATTAAGTGCAAATCTTGATTTTTAAATCAATATGGAGTAGCGGAAACAGATAAGTAAAAAGAATCTCTTATATAAGTTACTTATTGCAATCTAGCTTGTATGTTAAGATTGTGTCATTAAATCATGATTCTAAGTAATTGTTGTAAACTTAAAGACAAGATCTTTGTTATTTAAGCATGGCGAGAGAATCTTGTTAATCTCATTTCAGAACCATTTCAATAAATCATGGCTGTAGGTATTAGTTGTAAACTAAAAGGCAGGGTCCTTGATATTTTAGTTATGGCAAGAGAACCTTATCAATTTCATTCCAGAGTCGTTTTCATTGATAAATAAAAGCAAGGTAAATATAGAAAAATCTAGAAGAAAATACTTTATACTAGTTAAAGATTTTGTGATTATTATTGTTGTATTTAGATTAAAAAGTAATTTAAAATTTCCTAATTGCATGATAAAACTGGAAGTGAAAGAAAACCCTGTACATTGAGTATAGAGAAATAGAAAGAAAGTAAGGAATTCTATGACTTGTCAAAAATGACAAAAAATTTGTAAAAGATAGGACTTCAGTGTTCGTGACTTGCCCAATTATGTATAGAATTAACATTTAATGAAGAACAAGAAAATAACTAGAATAGTCATTTTAAGAAAAAGGAAAAGGATTTTTTTTTTCAAAACAAGAAGTGAATTTACCACAGATTTACTCGGCTCCCAATCGGGATAATATAAAACCAAACCATGCAACATAAGTCGAAATAAAATAAGTACATTCTCTACTTACATAAAAGCCTCATGACTACATCACATGAAAATCTTGTGTTTTCCATGAGATCGATAGGAATCTCTGAGAGGTAAACTATTCTTATAAGCATTAAGGAAATTACGAGTTAACTTAGAAACCCTAAGTATGTCCAAAGATCCGACCAAAAGTCCTTTCGACAAGAAAAATAGACGAGAATCACATATGGGGAAACTGAGTAAACATTTAAGGGATCACTCTGAAGGACGTTGTGAATAACCATTCGATTTTCCAAAAGCAACATTATAGATACATAGAGGTGAAAAGAAAAGAAAAACCTCGCTATTATTGTCTATGTCCCCAAATATTACCATGCAGGGATTCAACCATCAAATAGTCTAGATAATGAGAAAATAGGACGACCAATCCTCTCAAGTGCGAGATCTTTCACCCTCCACCGATGTCATAAGGCTCTTTAAAAAGTAAATAACATTCAACACAAAACTAATCGTGGAGTGCTGACCCCTTGCGGTCTCATTTCACCTATTCAAAACTACTACAGACTCAATGATTCCATTTGAAATGACCATTACAAACTTTTAACTGAACAGCCAACAACCCTGTGCTAACTCTAGAGCCGGAAGAGGATTAGAATACCCCGTAAGAATGCGGAGAGTACAACCGGTTGAAGGGTTAACCGCAGACCCACTCCAAACCCCTCTGTTTGGAGATCTTCACCTTGCACCATGACAAGAAACAGTATTAGAACCTTACGGGATATGCATTCCTGAGATCGAACTAGAGTTGTAAAACAAAATGAAATCTTAAATAAAGACCTTAACCATTTTAATTACCTAAACAAGATATGCATGCCTTTGTTGACGATGTTCTAGAGTAATGGCGAAGTTTAAGAACCCTCCGTGAGGGACCACGATGCCAAATTGAAGAAACATTGTCGCAGAGAACCTGAACCAGGAGGGAGCCAAAAACCGTTAAAGAAAAACCATAACCAAATGAGACCCCTTAGTCGAGTTATGAATGCCTGACAACTGATGAGCTGTTTGATCTGGCCAACTACAGAGAACTATCGATGAAAGGGCGAGATTTCGAGAAGCATGGTTGAAGAAGGACAGACGGAAAGCCCTCAGGCTGCCAGCAAGCCCCAAAATCATAGAGGATTAATACGCATGTAGAGATCGAGGCACGAGCTTGTACACTAGCCCCTAGGCCAGCCACGAACCTAGGACAATTAAATTCATCGGCGAATCGACATTAATGTTAGAATAAAAATCATATGTATAATAATCCTCGTTTAATGATTTATCGTACCCCAAGTCTATAATTTAAATAATTTCAAAGGATTCAACATTGTATTATATGGTCCCATCATTAGTTTGGTAATTATGAATCAACTCATTCATGAGAGGTTAAATATTAAAAAAAGAAAAAGCGCACTTTAGCTTTAGTCATATAAAATATGGGCATTAATATATATATATATATTCGTGTTTGTTATTTCGTTTTCATTTTTTTTTTTTATGTGTCTAATATGGAGGTGTTACATTATCCATCAAGTAGACCAAAAAATAGAAAGTGGTTCGCGTGCACATATTCCATGTGTCAACGTGCAACTTTTATTTCTTTATTTTAATTTAGTATTTATCTTAATTTAGCTTTTATTTTATTCCTTTTTACTTTTTGTTAATTTTATTATTTACTTTCATATATATTTTATTTAGAACTTCCAATTTATTATTTACTATTTTATTTTTTTATTATTAATATATTCTCTTCATTATTTATTTACTATTATTATCTTTATTTATTGTTTACTATTTATTTACCATTATTATATTTTCTTTATTGTTTTATTATCTATTTACTTATATTTTAATATTATATTATTTTTATTATTTTTGTTATTATCAGGGGACATTACATGATCTAATAGGGATTCACTGTGCTTGAAATTATTCACAAATGGTGAGGTATGCATGCTTAGAAATCTCATGCATTGTTACTCACTACAAAAATATTACACCTGACCATGGCTCAAATACACATTTGCTTGCTATGAACATGCTTCTTGACCCATTCATCTTCTAATCTTCTATAAGGTTTCACTCTTTGAGATCTCAGCTTTGTCACTGCCCTTCAAACTTCCCAATTCTCCTTTCCAGTCTCCCTATTAATATCCTTCTTCAACACAACCTTCATTTTTAATAATTTCCTTTTGAAGGGTAACCATCACAATGGTTCATTTCAACTTCCAAGTAAATTTTGGAAATTTTCTCAATTTTTCCAAAAATAACATCTAAGTGCTTATGACAAAGTTTTCAAAGGAGTATGGGAAGGATTCATTTTGGATCACATCTCCGTATTTGTGGGCTTTTGGTGTCCAAAAGCCAAACCATTAAGGAGATGGAAGCACATTACCTCCATTTGCTTCTTCATATCCAACATTCCATTATTGGCGAAGATTGCTTGTTTCTTACTTGTTTTCCCATGTTTTGTTTACAGAGGAGTGATTATCTCCCTCCCTTTATGTGCTTTTACAAAGGATGTCTTGCCACCTTTGACCAAATGAGATTTTTTTTATCTTCTATTGATGGTAGCAGCCTTATCCCATATTCATGGTCTACTAAACATCACTCCATGTATGTCTCATGGCACAACTTCACATTCTACTTCACTGACATAGCTAGCATTAATGGAAAACTTGCTTTTACATCTATCAATGATCCTCATGAAAAATTTCCTTTGCACCCATACTAGTAAACTTAGCTAAACTTTCTCATGAGTTTCTAGACCATGCCCATCAATTAATGTTTTGGGAATCATATTACATTGAGAATTGTTGTCAAATAGAACATTTACTTTCCAGTTCTTTACTTGAAACTTTGATTCAAAATATTGCATGTTTTATATATACTCACATTTGATTGTTGCAATGTGGTGCAAACCATGGCTTTTTACAGTTTGGAGGTGCTTTCTACCACTTCTTCTTTTGTCTTGGTAGTTTCCTTTGCTTTGTCCTTGGACTTTAACGACTTTCAACAAAAAATTGAATGAAGTTTTTAACACTTTTCTTCTATGTTCCCATCCACGTCATAACATTCATAATGCCCATTAGGATCCCTCATTTTTTGGGTTGTGGATACAATCTTCTTGTCTTTTCCCTTACTGGTTTCTTATTGCCTATATGTTGCGGCCCCTTCTTGGAGTTTGGATCAATATATAAATCCTTCTTTCTCGCTTAATCTATACTTTTCATTAGATGTGGTTGAAAAGTCCTTTATGGTACTTCACCACCACCCTTGGTTCTTCTAAAGAGATACCAAACCTAATGGTTTACCTCCTTAACTCATAATTGTATTCTTGCACCCCTTGTCCTTATTCTTTCAAAGTTACTACCACTTCATGAGTTACTCCTCTTCATAGACTATGGGATAAATTTTTGACTTCAACAATGCCTTGAATTCCTCCCATCTATGTTGGGTTGTGCTATATTATTTCCATGACTAGTTCCCCCTGTACGTTGTGCCAGGTGTTACCAGGGGCTAGTATCCCCCTGCACAGGATTTGGGGCCGCTCCCTGGGAAATTCTTTTTGGACCCTATATTAGGTGGGTGAACTTACCTGTGATTTTGTGCATGAATTTCACAAATGGTTTTGGGCACGATGTTTTTTGGTCCATGATATTTTGTAGATTTGGTCAAGGGAACTACGGTTATGTTCTAATCCAGGGTTAATGGATTGGGGTTTGTGGATGCTTCAGAATGTATATATATGTATTGTAACATTGAAAGGAACATAATGAAAAATCAATCTGGTAGTCCCAGTTTTGGGATCTAGGGGAAAATCTTTGTGTATGTCTATTTTATGTTTTATGCTCTCGCCATTGTTTATTTTCTATTTTTAGAATTCATATGCAAGGAATTTCTGTACGAGGTTAGAACCTACAATTTAAAAATCAAGGGCTTCTTACCTACCCTCAATGGATCCACATTACTCTCCCACCATAATAGTGCATTGTTGGTCATCTTCAAATGTGTAAAAGACACCTATTATGTTTCTTGGTTTTTATAAAGGCAAAAAGGAAATTTCATTTGTTTTAGCCAACTGTTAAGACTTTAGCATTAAGTTTTCCATAAAACATGGCTACTTCTAGTTTCACTTCGACTTTGAAAGGAATATTAGAAGATGAAGAAAAAGAGAAATTTTTACCTAAATCATTTTGTATGGGATATTCTCAGGGTTCCTTGTCTTCTTGATGCTTAGTCTCTATTAAGTTTGCTTCTATGATACCAACATTTGCATTATCAATTTTGTCAATGCGGCAATGCTTTTCTCTAGCTGAGTAAACTTGGATTTTCGATCCTCTATGTCATGTTGTTCATGATACATTTCAACCATCGTAGGTTTTTTGCTTTGTAATAGTCCTTGTAACAATGCTTCTCTATTTTGGTAGCCGCTACAGGTGTTTACCATGTAATTCTTCTCCAAGTCTTTAAAACTTGTTTTGACACCTTATGATCCATAAATAGTAGGCCTATGGATGTATGCTTCATCAACATGCATCTTTTGTGTATTTGAATTCAATGTCTATACAATTCAAAATTCAAGCTTCTTCATTTCTCATTCTTTAATTGGGATGTAACTTTCTATTTTTGTCATAAAGGCTCAATAATTGTTTAATGACATGTATGTTTCATTCTAAATTTTCTTACATAGCACTCATAGAGGAGCTATATTTTTTCACAATTGCAACCACAAATAGGTTATGAGTTCAAGCTTCTTTATGTTCATCACTTGCAATGAAAACTTAATTTATTTACAAAATCAACCTTAGAAAATTTAAAGTGCATTATAGGGTGAAGTTTTGACAATGATTTAAGTAAAAGAGAATGCGCCATTGCTACGAAATATTTCAATTGAAGCTAGCTAATGAACTATAATGCCAAGATCATATTCTAGTAGAGAATTTATTGCATGTGCATTTAAAATCAAGCATTTGAGTCAAGAGGAGTTGAATCAATACATCGGGAAAGATAAATTGACCAATGCTAAGTTTAAAAAAAAACTCCAAGAACATTGTAGATTAATCCAAAAAGATGGCATAATGTGGAAGTGATGGTGAGCCTACTCAAAGTAAACTCAACGCATCCTTAAATTTCTATTTATTTTCACTCAAATGCAGTCAAAGAGCTCGCATCTAATCACTTGAAATTCCTCTAAGAATGCATTTATTGTGTTTAATGTGGTTATCGATGTAGATTATGCACAACTAACTCACACAAAATAAAAGGACCACTAAGTTACAAATTCAATTCCAAGCTAGGATGACAAAACAAGAGTGAAGATATTTACACAGAAAAGCAGAGAAGGTGGAGAGAAATGGATTGTAATAAGAGAGTAGAGGTTGTTTATATGGATAAATAGGGAACATATTTGACCAATAAAGTTGGATATCTATTGCAATACCCTCCTCCCACACTTACCCAAGTTCACTGGTCCACCAAGGTAAATATGTGACAAAGAGTTAATATGATATGACTTAGCCTCCTATGTACGGTCAAGGAAGTGGAATGAACATACTAAAAACTTATTAACCCTTGTAGGAGCTACAAGACCCCCATGAGCTAAACAACCACTCTAGGTGCCCAAACCTTGAGTTAACTTGATTTTTCATTGACCTAAGATGCCATTCACATGCATAACAAGGCATTCCAGTAATTGTATGCCTCCAGCCACATGGATAACCATGCCTCCCAACAACTGCAATCTAATTTACCTAGTTCGATGCATGCGACCCTGAGATCTGGGCCACTTTTTAAGGGCTAGGATCCATAACTCTGCCCAAAACTTGATAGAACTTTCTAGAATGATGAATGACACAAGGAAAAATGAAATAATGCAAAGTTTAGACAAGAACTTCACCTAACAAGGCTTGACCATGACAAACATTTTGTTAAACACATTGTGAACATGTAATCTACAAACTATAAATGCATATTTGAACATAGGGGTCTGATACTTATGTGAAAATCATCAAGAATTTGATGCCCTCTCACAATAACTGTAATAACATCTATTAGGTCATGTATTCATTAACCATTCATTTACTAATCAAAGCATGATGGGAGCCATAACTAAAGTCTATCATAAAAGCATGCTTATAACCAACATATAACCAAAATAATAACAATGATAGAACAAACATCAAATCCACATAATAACAACTATAAATACTCATAAAACACAAGAGGAAAGGAGCTCTTATTAACATATGCAAAATCCAACCAAGTTAGGGATTTCCATGTACCACCTGACCATATATTGGGCTGAACCAATTCTTTCTTTTAGCCAATCACCCCCGTGCCATATTCCAAGCATGAATGTGGGACTCACAACAAAACAACGAGGGCTTCCTTAGGCCTTACCGCATATCCCACCATTACTAGTCAAGGGAGTTCTAGGCCCAAAACCCTCATTTATGCGACTTAGCTTTACCACAATCCCACCATTACCAGTCAAGGATTACTAGGCCAAAGAATAAACATACACTACTAGGCTTTACTGCAATCCTGCCAAAATCAGTCAAGGGATCACTAGGCCCTAAACAAGCATGAATGCCTCTGGATTTCTTCACCAATACCTTGAAGAATTTTATCGTATCCACCCTCAGGCTTTACTGTATATCCCTCCATTATTAGTCAAGGGATTCCTAGGCCCTTGGGAATTTTCCTGAGACCACCTCACCCGGTTCCAAAACCATCCAACTGTTAGTGTCAGTATCTGCATACTTCCATCAGGGATCAAATCCGCTCTTTGCATTTTCATTTTAGGTGTCTCATACTGAATTGTTTGGATCATTCCACCAGATCATGTCAAAATGGTCCACTAATGGTTGTCTTCTTCTCAGAAAATCAAATTTTCCCTCATGAGGTACATTTGCTGACCCATCTCCATGTTGTATTCAGTTATGGTTTCAGTTATGTTATTTTTAGAGTCGAAACAATTATGTTTCCATTAGGTATTAGGGTTCATTTTCAAGGTCAAAAGCATAGTTTCAAGTGTAAATAAAGGGCATCAAAGGTATGAGGATGACCAATAAAGAAAGAGTGATTGCTAGTAATTCATGGTTATTGTACAAAGATCTTATTTCACTAATGTAATTTTCATCTCAAAAACATGTTTTTGAGATGAAAACAAGGTATTTTAGTTAATTTATATTTTTTGATGTAATTCAAGTCATTTCATGTAATAAGTGTTCCCAGCTGCCCCAAGCATTTCTCCATGCTGCAAGAAAATGAAACCATTGAAAAAATCAGGATTTCCCAAAGCATCATCCACCTATCAAGAGAAAAAAGGGTCATAAAGTAAAAAAGGCATTAAAATGAGAAATTGAAAATGACAAAGAACTTTAAAAAGTGGGTATGCAAACTCATAAATTAAAGTCAATTCAAGTATAAATCCTCTCAATGCACTCGTAAAGCCTCATTTGCACTCTACCACACTCACAAATCCTTAGAAAAAGAAAATTAGCGATTTTTAGGTGAAATTGGGCAAAACAGAGCAAGAGGACGCATTCAGCAAGGTCGCTGCGCGTTTAGCCTGGTCGCTGCGCTCATGTAGCGGTGGCTGCACGTTTACCTGGAAGGAGCCAAACGTTCTAAAAACCCTTCCTTGCCACCAAGTTTCGAGGTTGATCATCATTCACTCCAGCAAATTAGGTTGGTGGAAGAATTACTCACTCCTACCCTCCTTTGTTTGCCTACATAGGGTTTAAATTGTTTGTTGTTTTTCCTAAGATCTAACCCTTGCCATTCATTCCCATCATCTCACAAGCACATTTCTTAGTTTTCATCACTATTCCTCCCTCACTTAACGACTAGTCCCTATCATCTCCCTCGTTCCACATATCCCCATCTCCTCTTCATCATCTATCCTCACATCATTCCACATTTGCAATACCCACAGTCCATTCTATCATTCCCCTAGGGTTTTAAAGGCAACGAATCATGGCAGAAGAAGAACACACAAGTCAGAGTGATGGAGAAAAACAACAGAGGAGGAAATATAAAAAAGGAGGAAAAATCATTAGATATGAACCAACCAATACTAGAGAGCTCATGGCATCTCCCATCACTGTCACAAGCTTTAAACATATGTGTTATTTTGAGTTTTGTGAAAAGGTGGAAAGGACACGACATCATTCTGAATTGACCAGATAGTTCATTATCAACCTCCATGAAAATCAAGCAACCTTGGTGGGTGTCACCTTTACCATATCTTCAACTATCATATCAGCTGCTACTGAGATCCCAGATGTTGGGGAAAAGTGGTTTAAACATGCAGACTTGGATTATTGCTATTATGAGTCATATCTTAAACCCAGCCATAAGAATGAAAGAAGGAGGTTTTTTCCTTTCTCTTACCTCCTAGATAGATATGTTCCTATGATGAAAATCATCATGAAGTACTTTACATGTGAGGGCAGGTTTTCTAGGCTCTATTCCTATCATATTCGGTTACTCATACATTTTACAAGAGTCAGAATGCTCAATCTGCCCTACTATCTTTACCGGGATATCGACAAGATGTCATACATTTCCCAAAGGAAGATCATGATCATCAAATGCAGAGCATATTTCACCATTCTCTCATCAAAATGATAGTCCTACACCGCCTTGATCAGCTTAACATTGCATGGGAAACTTTCATATCCAATAAGGTTTTCACAGTCCCACCTATTTAGCATGGCCAAGAGGCCCCTTCATCCTCTTATCCAGTCATCTCCATTCCTTCACCTTAGCCTATACATCATTCATCTTCATCTCATGAGTCAAGCACACCATCACCTCCATCATCACCATTTCATTAGCCTATTCATTCACCTAGCAGAGATAAAGGAAGTGAGCAGGAGCATATTGAGCATGGTGAGAGAAGCAAGCCCAAAAGGGTTGGTTTAGGTACCTTGGCACATACCTATCAGATAGGGCACAGGCAAGTGTTTTCCCCACTGATTGTGGGAGGGGTCATTCCTTCTTCATAGCTAAAGCAGGTACAGAAGGGTAAGGAAAATTTTGTAGAGGCAAAGGTCCAGGAGCAGGAGGAAGACCTCCATGAGATAGAGCACGAGTTTCAATTAGTTGAGTCAGATGAACATGATGACAGTAAAAGCACAACTATTGTCACCAAGGAGAAGAATGCACTCATAGGAGAGCTCGAGGTCAACTTGCAAAGGGCCAAATGGATCATTTCCTACTATGAGCGGGAAAATAGGCAGTTTGAGGTAAAAAATGAGCTCATGGAGATTCAACTCAGAAAGGCAAAGAAAGAGGCTGAAAAGGAAAAGGCCTTACTTGATGAGGCATATGGGCAGTATGGTGAGCCACTTGATGAACAAGTGTCAAGAACAAGGCCAATGACTAGAGGCCTAAAAAGAGCCTTTGAGCAGGAAAGGAAAAGGGAGGAAGAAATGGCCAATCAGCTCACCTTGAATGAGCAATTTGCCAATATGGTAAATGAAAACTGAGAATATTGGCTTGAGAAGGTAAATGATCATCTAGAGAACCTCCTAAGCAAGGTCAAGAAGTACAATGATATTCAAAGAAGCATGGCGAAGCACTATGCCATGAGAGACACAATTGCAAGGGCCAAGCTCAAAAGAGATCATGCAAAAATCGAGGCCTTGACCGAGCAAGAGGAGAAAAAGAGATTTGATATCCTTGCCGAGGCATCACTCCATGCCTCAAACATATAGCTAGCTATCAGCCCACCAATTTTGGCCATTTTTGAACAATTTTGGCAAGATGTGTTTTGTTGTGTTTTTTGAAGAAATTTTTGCACAGTCAGCATGGTCAAATGCGCAACACCTAGGATGCTGCACTTTTGTTTGGAGCATCCAATGAGCAAATGGTTAGAATTTTTAGATTCAAAATGATGAGGACATGCACCCTGTACTTTTTCTAAGAATTTGGTGCAAAACTTGTCATCCAAAAAGGTAAAAAACTATCAAAAAATCACCTTTCTGCCTCTTTTCTGGCCTGGTCGCTATGCATTTGAGTAGTCCTGGGAGATTGCAATTTTGGAGGGGTAAATGAAGCCCATTTTGAAAACCAAGGGAAGTTTTGGAAACTAGACAAGGTAAGCTTTCCAATGAGCTATCCTGGGCTAGGTTTGGACATCGAGAAGGCGATCAAAAGTCAGCTTGAAGAGGACGCTGCGCGTTTGACCAAGGTCGCTGCGCGTTTGACAGTTTTCTACATTTTTCACTGTTTCAATCCAGATTGACTTTTATCTATGGGAAATTCAAGTTTTACCTATGTAATTGATCTAGATGATGTAATTATCATGTTTTTACTTTTACCTAGGTTATATACATCAGTTAGATAGCGTATGTGGCATGTAATGAATCAGTTTGCTAGAGTGAGGGATGAGTCACTTTGACCACCCTACACTCTAGCTATCAGTTCAACCTTTCTTGCAGCTGCTCCTCCTCTCATGGATTCGACCCTTGATGCCTAGGATGAGATGGTTGTTGATCTATATTATGTACTTTCTCAGTCATTTTATAGGTTGGACTCAGTTGGATGCTTATGCTTTGAGTAGACATCATTTTGTATCAGTTTTCAGCAGGAGATTAATGAAAAGTTGCAGCTATTTCTTTGGATCCATGTGATATGATGTTCAATTTAGTTTTCTCTATTGTGATCATATGTTAAAATGTTTTTTGTACTTCATCAATCCTTTCATTGCTTTTAAGCGGATGTTTTCAAGTTGATAGGCAGAACCCATAATATTTATGCTTTGTTTTGGGGAAATATTCACAATTAATGTTTTCTTCAGTTTAGGAAGAATCCATGTTGCTTACATGCTCTTTTTAGATCCTCACCCGTCTTGACATCACCTCACCCATCAAACCCTAGAGTGCTGAGCCTTGTGCCTACCTTGCCCCATCAAACACCCTACAATTTTGACCTAATTTCCTTGCCTTATCTGTTTGGCTCCTCGTGATCCAGCAAAACCCTTCAAAAATAAAATTAAACCTTGTGATATTATACCTAGCTTAATACCATTTTCTTGATCCAGTCATCTTGGATTAGATCCTTACGGAGAGCCCTCTCCTGGCCTAGTAGCGCTAGCTACTTGGCTAAGCATGGTTTGTGGTGATATCATCGATAATCCAGCTCAACCAAATGAAAGAAACCCATCACACCATGGCTATCCATAAATCGAAAGGCGAAGTTGAAGCGACTATCATACCTAGAAAAACTCATGCGAATGACAACAAGAGAACCAAATACACACATGCGTATACCATGCATGCCAAACTAGTAAGGAATTCTTACATGCAATTCAATACTTGCAAGTAATCTCATTGTAGCCACCTAATCCAACTCTTCCTTACTTGATCTTTGATTTCTTGTCCTTCCTTTACCTTCCTTTCTCCAATGCCAGAGTGCTCCAAGAATGCTCTAAGTGTGCAAGAGTATGAGAGAATAGAGAGAATGGAGAGAGAGCTCTAAAAATTAATTGACAAAAGGTTGTGAACTGATCCTCAGAATCCTTTTTATCAATGAGGCCACTATTTTCTTCAATTTCCATTATTTTCCTTGAATTTCCTCCTCACATGCAACCTGTGACCTTTCACCTTCCTTTTATTCTATTTTCCATTATTTTCATAAATAAAATGTCAATTAATGCCTCTTTGCCTTTTCAATTCCTTTCCCATTGCCTTTGCCATTTTCCTTATTCATAATAAACCAAATGACTACCCACTAGGATGTTTTTCCGAACATTCAACTTAGAATACGTGTTCCGTGAACTTAGTCTTATTTTGCCTTTATTGACTTTAGTACATGAACTTTTAACCTGGGGTTGTTATAGATCCCTCCCCCTTAGGGGAACACCGTCCTTAATGTTCTATGACACCTACAACCAGTAAGATCACTAAAGACCAAAACTTACTACCCATGGAGCTTTATAACTTAGCTCGATGCAATATTTATAATGAACAACCTGCTGAAGAGCAAATGACCATGGCAAACATGACAACATGACAACCATACTACTTATTGGATATTTATAACACAAATCACTGCAATATTTATAATAACAACCATACATTTATATGTACATCTACCAAAACGCATTTGCCTCCACTGACAAATAATGAAGGATACATAACCTAGATCCTATCAACCATCTCCCATGTAGCTTCATTAGGCCCAAAGTGCTTCCACCACACTTTAGCTTACTCGATTGCTTAGTTCCGACGCATGAGTTGTTTCTGCTGCAAAATGCACTGAGGTTTCGACTATAATTCTCCTTCTAGATCCACTTGTAATACAAACCAATCAATCAAATTATCAACATCCTTTATATATCTTTTAAGCAATGAAACATGAAAAACATCATGGAAATGCATTGTCAGAAGAAGTGCCATTCTGTGGGCCACTGGTCCATTCCTCTCAAGGATCTCTAAAGGCCCGCAATGCTAAGGTGCCAACTTCGTACATGACCCAATCCTCATGGAGCTTTTCTTGGGATTGATGTGGAAGTAGACATGTTCGCCAACCTGAAATTCCTTAAACAACTTTTGTTGATTTGCATAGCTCTTTTGTCTATCTTGTGTTGCCTTTAGATTCTTCTTGATAACCTGCATTTCCTATTCCATCTTTGCCAACATATCTGGTCCTATAAAAACCTTGTTCACTAGAACACTCTAGCTGATAGGAGTACTACATTCCTCCAGTAAAGTGCCTCAAACTGACTCATCTTCAAATATTCTTGATACCCATTGTTATACACAAACTCTACCAGTGGAAGATACTCCTCCCACCTCATTTGTTGATGCATAACATACATTCTCAACATGCCCTCCAAAATTCTATTGACCCTCTTTATTTATCCATCTGCCTATGGATGATGAGTTGTACTGTAAGCCAACTCCGTACTGAAACCTGCAAATAAATCCCTCCAAAACCTAGAAGTGAACTTATCATCTCCGTCTGACACAATCTTCTTCGGAATACTATGCAATATAACTATCTCCCTGATGAAGACCTGTGCTACCTCACTATCTAAATAAGTAGATTTGACTGCTATGAAGTGAACTACCTTTGTCAACTTGTCAACCACAACCATGATGTAATCATGCTTCCTAGATGTCCTTGGCAAACATGTAATGAAATCCATAAAAATGACCTCCCATTTCCATTCTGGAATCGAAATTGGCTGTAGTAAACCACCAGATGCTTACATTTTGCCTTTACCTGTTGACAATCCAAACACCTTGTGACAAACTCAACTACCTCTTTCTTTAGATTCAGCCAATAGTAGAACTTATTAACCATTGTCAATGTTTTCTGATATCCCAGGTAACCTGAATACAACTTAACATGAAATTCCCTCAAGATAAGATTCTTGAGTTTATTGTTGTTCGAAACATAGATCTTGTCCCTAAATATCACCAAACCATCTACCGTAAGATGATAATCTATATCCTGTTCACCTATGCCCTGCTGCTGGAACCTGTGCCTAAGCTCCCTATACCTATCATCCTATTTTCCTTCCCGCAAGATCTGATCATGTAAATATGTCCTATATGAACTCATAGTCGCTATGTGATTTACCTGCACTCTTCTGCTAAGAGCATTTGCAACCCTGTTCTCCTTACCCTTGATGTACTTGATCTCGAAATTAAAGTCACTCAGCGTGGCCAACCACCTAGCTTGCCTAACATTTAGATTAGGTTGGTCAAATAAGTACCTCAACCCACTGCGATCACTAATCATAATGAACCTCCTTCCAAGAAGATAGTTCCTCCACATATTCAATGCATGAATGATTATTGCCAATTAATATCATATGTCACACAGTTCTACTCATGTTCATTCAGTTTCCTTGATTCATAGCATACCACATGTCCCTCTTACATAATGACTCCACCAAGTCCTCTCTTGTAATCGTTTGTACACACCACAAACTCTTTATCTAGATCTGCAATCTTTAGAATTGGATCATTTGTAAGCAACTTGTTCAACTGCTCAAAACATGGCACATTCTTCCGTCCATTCAAATTTCTTTTCTTTCCTCTTCAATGATGTAATAGGATGGGAAATATGTGAAAATTTCTTGATGAACCTCCTATAGTAACCTACTAACCCCATGAATGATCTAACCTCATCCACATTCCTAATATCTTCCCATTCTGTGATAGCTTTGATATTTTATGGATCCATTGTTATGCCTTCCTTGGAAACAACATGCCTTAAGTAATGTACCTATGTCTAAAAGAAACTACATTTACTAAGCTTGGCATACAATTGATGCTCTCTTAGCAACCTCAATACTGCTGCTAAGTGTTCAACATGATCTTCCTCATTGTTAAAATATATCAATATATAATCAATTAATACAATCACAAACTTGTCCAAATAAGGATGTAATACACTATTCATCAAACACATGAAAGTAGTTGGAGCATTAGTCAAATTGAAAGGTACTACAACAAACTCATAATGCCCATACCTATTCTGGAAAGCTGTATTATAGATGTCCTTTTATTTGATGCTTACTTGATGATATCCTGATCTCAAATCAATCTTTGAGAACGCTGTTTCTCCCTTCAACTGGTCAAACAAGTCATCAGTCCTCGGCAACATATACATGTTCTTGACTATCACGTTGTTCAACTATCTGTAATCGATGCACAACCTGAGAGTACCATCATTCTTCTTCACAAATAATACCGGTGCACCCCACGATGATATACTTGTCCTAATGTATCCCTTATCAAGCATTTCCTTCAAATGCAACTTCAATTCCACTAACTTTGGTTTGCTCATATTGTATGGTGCCTTTGATGCTCATGCTGCTCCTGGTACCAACTCAATAGAAAAATCCACTTCCCTGTGAGGTGGAAACCCAAAAATATCTATTGGAAACACATCCTGAAACTGCTGTAAGACCAGGTACCTCTTCAAGACCTCTGCATCTCAACATGCTTACCTTTATCACTAGAGATATGAACTAAAAATAACACACATTCTTTCTCGTGATTGCACTTTGCCTGCACAGTTGTAACCATTCTGACTGATGTTGTCTTCTTCTTATCTTGCAAGATTCTTTGTTCTCAATTGTCATCCAGACACTCAATAGTCTTTTCATAACAATACACCTTATTCCTATGAAGATACAACCAATCCATACCCAAAAGCATATTGTATGATCCTAATGAAAGTACATTCATATGTGTTGATGTAGGGATACCAGTCAAAGCAAATTCATAAGATCTTACCTAATGATGAACTCTCTTCTTAGTACCTGTAGCCAACTACACTAACCAAGACTCTACATGACTTCTTTTCTCAAACCACATTGTCCACCAAATCAGGGTTAACATAACAATAATTAGATGTAGGGTCAATCAAAATAGAAACAACTTGATCACAAAGCTTACCATCCATCTTGATAATAGATGCTTGGTTATCCACCTACCTATTATCCAATGCTGCATAGATCTGAGGAATGCTCTACCCAACATCCCCAATTGTTTGTGCTTCCTATGCAATGTAGATCTGAGGCCTACCACCCTGATATTATGTACAATCCTTCTTGAGATTCTCCTTGCCACATATCCAACACTACAACTGTCCCCTACCACCGCCTCTCTTCTACTACTCCTTAGTTTGCGACCAATGTCCCTTCTCAACTGCATTAAACTTATTATAAGAAACAACATTCTCTTTCTCACCTGCATCTTGAGATATTGTTCGCTACAGTGGCTATTTACCTTTAGTCTTATATTCCCTTTCAACCTTGCTGAGACATTGTATTACGCTTCAATTTCTCATAACAATGTTTCAAATTCCCAATGATTTCTTCTAGTGACTGAGGCTCATCATACTCAATTTGATCCTTATGCTATTGGAAATCCACTGAAAAATCTTTGAAACTTGGCCTTATCATCCCTAAGATATAATACACACCTCAATAACTCATGGAACTTATTCATGTACTCCTCATTTGTCATCAATCCCATCTTTAACTCATAAAACTCCTTGGCCTTACCGTTATAGTACATCTCTGAAAAGTACTTATTCCTGAAGAGTCTCTTGATTTCATGCCAACTGAACTCCTCTATATTGATATCTTTGACACGGTTCACATCTTCCCACCAGATGTTTTCCTTCCCTTTGAGACTCAAAATAGTTATCTAGGCCTTCATGTTCTCTATATATTCATGTAGCTCAAAGAACTTCTTCATTCCAAGTAACCACGCCTCTGCATCTTCCGACTTCTTCATCTCTCCATTAAATGTAGGTGGCTTGGAATTCTTGAATTCATCTGGAAAATATCCCCTATCACACCTTCTATAAGGATGATAGTGATGACGACTATGATACCTGTCTGAACCGAAACTAGAATAGAACCCATGTCCATCACCTCTCCGGTCATGTGTATCCAAGAACCTGCCATCTTTGACTGTGTCATCTTTATCCAAATTGTGCCCACCATGAGACCTGCTACCATATACCCCATTAGTCCCGTCCTCTAGCCCATAACTGATCTATGGTTGCCCATGTCTCTGCAAATCTGACAAGCTCTGGAGGATGACTGCATTGATCTCTGCTTGTTTCTCATGTGCCTTGGAAAGTCTCTCTTGTGATTGAATGATCTTGTCATTATCTTCTTTGCAACTTCTTATCATTGCATTCAAACTTCTCAGGGTGTCTGCTATGTCAAGAAAGTACCCATCACCAAGTTGCTCATCTGATCTGTAAGGAGAGTCTCATGAATTATAATCCACCATTTTTCTAGTCATCTTTGATCCTCTTCTTCATGCATGTATATCATGTGAGATAACCAAACATAAATATAACCAACATACCTCAGTGTAATTCAGGGGAGGATATCTCGTCTGCAAGATCAACCAGATTAGCACGATACATGTATAATCATAATCACATCAATAAACTGACATCATGCATGAAAAAACCAACTACATACCATGACCTCATGCATGACAACCATAACCATAACAATGCATGCATAACAACCATATAGACAACTAACATGCATAAAAAATTACATATACGACCAACATGCATTCATGACAAACACATCCCGCCCATCCAGTCCAAGTGTTGAACCATGCTCTGATACCACTCTATAGTATCAGATATCACCCAAAGAGAACACAATATGCTTTTATACCAATCTGTAACACCCTCCTCCCACACTTACCCAAGTTCACGAGTTGACCGGGGTAAATATGTGACGAAGAGTTACTATGATATAACTCAACCTCCTAGGTATGGTTAATGAAGTGGAATCGACAGGCTAAAACCTTACTGACCCTCCTTAGGAGATACAAAACCCCCTGGAGCTAAACAACCACTCCAGGTGCTTAAAACCTAAGTTAACTTGCTTTTTCATTGACCTATGTTGCTAGTCACATTCATAACAAGGCATTCCAATGACGGTAAGCCTCCAGTCACATGGATAAGCCTGCCTCCTAATGACTGCAGTCTAATTCACCCAACTTTGTGCATGCTACCCCAAGATTTGAGCCACTTTTTAAGGCTAGGATACAAACCTCTGCCCAGAACTTTATAGAACTTTCCAGATTGATGAATGACACAAGGTCAAAGCCATTAGTTCAATTATTAGACAATAACTTGACCTAACAAATCCTGACCATGACAGACATTTCGTCAAACACATTGTGAACGTGTAATCTACAGGCTATAAATGCATACTTGAATAGAGGGGTTTCATACTTACATGAAAATCATCAAGAAGGTTTGATTCCCTCTCACAATAGCTGCAATAACATCTATTAGGTCATGCATTCATTTACTCATCAAAACATGATGAGACCCATAACTAAAGTCTGTCATAAAAGCATGCTTATAACCAACATATAACCAAAATAATAACAATGATAGAACAACCATCAAATCCATATAATAACAAGTATAAATACAAGAGGAAAATAACTCTTATTAACATATGCAAAAACCAACCAAGTCAGGGACTTCCACATACCACCCGACCATAGATTGGGTTGAACCAAATATTTTTTCATCCAATCATCCCTGTGCCATATTCCAAGCATGAATGTCAGGCTTACAACAAAACAACTAGGGCTTCCTCATGCTAAAAAATAAACATACACTACGAGGCTTTACTAGAATCCCGTCAAACTGGTCAAGGGATCACTAGGCCCTAACCAACCATGGATGCCTTCGGATTTCTTCACCAATACCTTGAGGAATGTTCTCATCTCCACCCTAAGGCTTTGCCATTTATTTCTTCATTACTGGTCAAGGGATTCCTAGGCCCTTGGGAATTTTTCTGATACCACCTCACCCGTTCCAAAACCATTTGGAAATCCAACTCAACCAAATGAAAGAACCCCATCACACCATGGCTATCAAATAACGGCAAGGAAAAGTTGAAACCACCGTCACACCTATGTTACACAACATTTTGTCACTGTCCCTATACTCCTTGTTCCTTGATCCTAGAGTACCTCTATAATGAACCCCACATGCTTTGCCTTCATGGAGAAACTCCCATTATGTCCCTCTTCATGAGCAGATCATTTCCCTTTTGCACCATTTCCCCTGAAACTTTTGTTTTACCTAGTTTACAAGGCCGATGCTAATGACCCTTGTCTCCCCCACGCTAATGTACAGATATTAGCACTATTCCCTGCGCCGACCGGTGCGACTGAGGTGTGTTCCAGTCGCACCAATCCTGTTATGGAAAGTTTTTGAAATTAGAGTCAAAGCTTTCAGCTCTAGAAGTTTTTGGTGGGTGTGTTTTCTGCTTGCATTTGTTTTTTGGTTCTTTTATGACTTTGACCTCTTTTTGCACAAGTTTGAAAAAAGTTTCGTTTACTAGCTTTGAGTTATCAGAGTCACTCGAGGACCAAAATGTTGAACTCCCAATTGTTTTGAGTGTTCAACCTTTGTCATCTCGTCCTCTGCCTACCTTCGATTCAGGGTCATCTGCTGATCTTGGCCCAGAATCTCCTGATAACCCCGTTCGAACTCCAAATAACTCGTTGACCACTAACGGTCAGCTTGGAATGGTTATCTATCCTCCGAACCCTCTGTTTGATGCTATTGAGATATCACCGCAGCATCTTTACAGCCCATACAACCAGTCGGGTGTTCCTTTGGAACTATCCCCCAGTACACGTTCAACCATTCGTCATTGTTTGTTTTCAAACATGGAACCCGAAGGTGATGCTCCAGTCACTTCTCAAGATGAGTCCAAAGTTTCTACTCCACACACTGTTGAGGGGGAAGAATTCCAATTGTAGTTTCCTCCCGAGGGTTTCCCTTATTCGAAAGGTATTCCCGCCAGCTTGCCACCTGACTATGTGTCTTTGGGACACTTAGTTTCAGGCACTCCTAGTGCCTCATCACTCTACCATAATCCTGATTGGGCATCAGGCATCAGGCCTACGTCAAGTTCGTTCATCACGAACACGACTTCCCAACCAGTTGTTACTTCAGTCTAGGTGCA
This sequence comes from Pinus taeda, assembly GCA_000404065.3. Lineage (NCBI taxonomy): Eukaryota > Viridiplantae > Streptophyta > Pinopsida > Pinales > Pinaceae > Pinus > Pinus taeda. The sequence continues at coordinate 111,828 of APFE031193572.1, read as the reverse complement.
ACCCACCGTCCCAAATACTCTTGTATCATTAATCCCAATTAAACTTCAGTCACAACCGATGGTTTCAAAGATTGTCTCTGCCAGTTCTTCTGTCCCATTAGTCAGTGACCATATTGTGCCACCACTTGGGGGGCAGAACCTGAATGTCTTTATGGTGTCAGGTGCCACTAATGTGAGCGGCTCACAAGCTCACATGCTTGGTATAAACCAACCTTCTTCTGGTATTATTTAAACCCTACTAACCCTACTAGATCAAGCAATGTCTAGTACCAACAGGTTCAGAATCCTAGTTGTCCATCTGGATCGAGCAATGTTCATTATCAACAATGCTATGGGGCTCAGGTCCAATACCAAAATCCTTACATTCCATATGGTTCTCAAGGATTGGTTAATCAATCTTACACCCTCCAATCTGGGCAATACATCCAACCTGGCTACGACTAGATTCAGTTCGGTAATTTCCCAGGCACTGTTCAAGTACCCTTGCAATAGTAAGGACATCCTTTACAACAACCAGGGCATCCTTTGTTACCACAAGGGAAACCTTTGTTGCAGCAAGGGCTTTTTGCGCAATAGTAAGGGCAGATTATACTGCAGCAAAGTCTCCTGCAACAACCACAAGGCCAATCCTTCCAACAGTTGCAGCAGGCTGCGTAGCAGTAGATGCAATATGCTCTACATACCTCTCAACCCATACCCTCACAGGGCCAACCTCTGCAAACCCAGGGACAAATTCTACAACTGCAAGGGAAGCCCTTGCAACAACAAAACCAACTAGGGCAACAACAACCCTTATATACATATCGATAAATTCAACCCTTGCAGGGATAGGGTCAAGGTCAAGTCTTGCAGTAGCAGGCATAGAATTCTCTTGTCCTAGGTCAACAGGTTCAAAATCCTATCGGCCAAGGGCACTAGGTACAAAACCCCTACGTCCAAGGGCAACAAGTGTATCAACCTTATGCCCAAGGATTGTAGGTCCAGATTCCTCTTATTCAGGGATAATAGGCTCGACAGCCCTATGTTCTAAGACAACAGGTCCCATATCCATATATCCAAGGTCAACAGGCTTAACAACCTTTCAAGCCATACATTGCCTATCAACAACCTGTGCCTGGACAATTTCAAGGTATTCAAGGTCATAATCCTCCCTTTGGTCAAGGTAATCCGCAGTGGGGGCAGCCTCAGATTCCATATGGTCAAAATCCCCCACTACAGGGCCAAAATCTTTACCAGTAGGGATGGGATCCTCCCTATGGGCCCGCTTATCAATCTCCCATGCCTTTTAACACTCAATTACCTTTATTGGCTACACTTGAGTTGCCAGATGTATCGCGCCTTACGAATGATCCGATCCTTTATTCGCCATACTGGCCTCTGGTGCCATCCAAGATACCAAGTGATTGCCCAAAGTTCGATGGAAAAGCTAAAGAAGATCCTCAGGCCCATGTGATGACATATCACCTCTGGTGCTCATCGAACTCGTATGTGGATGATTCCATTTGTCTTCATCTTTTCCAGCGGACCCTCATGGGTGCCGCAATGAAATGGCACATCGAGCTACCTTGAAGTACTTTCCATGACTTCAATTCATTAGCCATGGCTTTCCTCATGCATTTTCAACTGCCTGCTCATTATGAAACTCCTACCTATTTGCTCACATCGCTTAAGCAAGACTATGCGACGCACATCTTTGATCATATCCATGAATGGAGACGTAGATGTCGCCTGATCAAGTTCGAGATAGCTGATCAGTTGCTCACTGAATGGTTTACCAAATCATTCATAGCCCCAATTGCTCGCGATATAGATATGGGTGGATGCGTCACTGAAGAGCAAGACATTTCCCATGCCCAGTACTTGGATCTGGTCTACTCTCAGTCTGGCACCTTATACGAGTTGTTACCCAATGCTCTGTGACCATCATCTGATCCTGCAACATCAAAGTCACCAGTTGTTCCTCTCGTTGATGGATTTATTGGTTCAGTATCCCAGACCCCTGCTAAAACTTCTTCCAAACAGAAGTTGGTCTCGAATGCTACTC
>APFE031193572.1:65567-86075 GCA_000404065.3 Pinus taeda | reverse complement strand
TTTTTTTTTTTTTTTTTTTTTTTTTTAGAAATAGCTTGAATAGATGTTGTTTACTTCCTAAGTAGGTAATGGCATTCATTTTATGGTTTTTCATCTCTCTTTTTGCAAAAGTAGGGTTAGTTGGTTAATTAGGGTTTGCTAGGGTTACTTCACATTTCAGCCTTCCTTCTCTTTCTGGAAGTAGAATAGCCTCTGTAGAGTAAACTTTTCTTTCTTTCATCACATATAAAGCTTCTTCTAGAATTCATAGAAGTTGGCTTGAGCTCCTAGTGATCTTGCACTAGCTGACCAAGTGACAGCCTGCAGTAAGAACTAATAATTGTGCATACAACACCATCACTTCCAAGTTTGTCACGAACTACAGGGTTGATAAAAGTAAAGTAGGAAGCCTAAGGAGTTGCAACATTATTGCTGCAATACCGGTGCCCACCACTTTTTGGCGCCGTTGTCGGGGAAGCGTCAGAGTATTTTGTGATTACTGTTTTTCTTCTATTTTCTACTGCAACATTTTGCTAAGTAGTTCATTTCAACAAAAGTAGAGTAGTTGTTTCTTTCAATTTTTGTATTTCCTTGCTTTCATTTCAATTTTGCAATTTCTATTTCAGCAAAAGTAGATTAGCCCTTTCAATTCTGAAATTTCCATTTCAACAGAAGTAGATTAGTCCTTTCAATTCTGCAATTTTCATTCCAGATTAGTCATTTCCTTGCTTTCATTTCAATTTTGCAATTTCCTTCCAGCAAGTTCATTTCAGTAGTTACAATTTGTTTGTTCAATCAATTCCAGTTTTGCAGGTACAAGCAGAAAAAAACAAAAATCACCCAAAAAGAGATTCTCTTTCATGCCTCGTAGGAATAGAAATAATTCAGGGAAATTCCTACCCAACACCCCCACCACATCACAAAGCCACCCTTCTCTCTTCTTCGGTGGCAGTGATCTAGAAGAACCTTTAGGGGAACAATCAGAGATATTTGAAGAATCTATAGGAGAAAAAGAGGAAGAAAACATCCCTCTTGAGACAATGGCTGAAAACAAAAATGATAGGGGGGAATGGAGAAAGAGTAGAGGGTACCTTTCCCATCCAAGAGACCAATGGGGACACTAAAATGAAGAATATAAGCCCTTCAGCCCTACCTCACTTCCATGGATTGACTACAAAAGATCCTGATACCTTTTTGTTTGAGTTTGTTGTTATCTGTCGAACCTATGACTATGCAGAAGATGAGCAGAAGTTGAAACTGTTTCCTTCTACCCTCAAGGATGCAGCATTGCACTAGTTAATGGGGTTAGCTAGCAACATAATCACAACTTGGGCTCAGATGCAGCAAGCCTTTAATAACAAATATTGAGACTACTGTAGGTCAAAAGATACCAAGGAAGAAATATTCCGAATGGCCATGGGAAGTGATGAATCCTTGGAAGATTATGAAGAAGGGTTCCAGCTTAGTTATAAAAGGGCCAGGTGCACACTTGACCCCGAATCTCTGAAGTTGGTCCTGCTTAGAGGAATTCTGGAAGACCTTCTAGACACCCTCCATTTACTGGCTGGGGGAGACATCTACCAACTACCTTATGAAGACATAAAGTCTATTTTTAGAAACCATTCTAGGGTGGCCAGAAAGAGAGGTAGGGGAAGTCAACCCACAGCCAATACCTCCTCATCTAGTTCATCCCTTAAAGGTGAACTTGGAAACATGTTGGAAGACTTCAAGAGTGAGATGCTGCAGACTCTTGCCATGCAAATGGATACCTTGCATATCAAAAGGAAACAAGAGGAAGCAGAGAGGGCTTTGGCCATTTTTTGTCCTAGGTGCACCAGAAGGCATCCTAGGAATGAATGTCTATTGAACTCTATAGAGGTTTATTCAATCTGTGAAGAAGATCATTCTACAGATAAGTGCCCTTCCTTGCCCGGACTTAAAGCTATATACCAAGGGGCTGAAGGAGCCACTGAACCACTCTATTTCATGAACCAAAGGAGACCGCATGGACTTAGACCATACTAATAGGGAATGCAAAGGACATCTCAGGCATACTACAACCCCAATCAAGCCACTTCCATACCTTCTTGGTGTCCCCCTGCTCATCCTTCCTGGTCCACACCTCCTCCTTGGTCATATCCATCTCAATATCATGCCCAACCGGCCTCTCATTCATTCCACTCCTATACTTAGCCACAACCTCAGTGGAATGCATCTCATCAGGGGTGGAGGCCCAAGTACAGCTCTCCTCCTGCTCTTTTTCCTCTGCCACCTGCTCAATTGCAACCATTGCCTCCTGCTCCACCAAGGCAACCCCAAATGCCCGCTCAACCGAAACCGAACTCGAACAATCAACAGGCTCATCAAGTATACAGTGGGAAACCATCATACCCAACCTATGCTATGGAGATCCAGGAGATTAACCTACGATCTGGGAAGGTCCTCTCAGATAGCCAGCCTCCCCCTCAGGATGTTGAGGAAGATAAAGAGGAAAGTGAACCAAAAGTAAATCCACCCTTTTCTGGGAGACTATCCGGGACAACACAACCCACCCCAGAAGAAACTGAACTTCTGGGAGAATTGAAACAATTATGTGCAAAGATACCACTTCTCCAAGCCATAAAGGATGTGCCCATATACAATAAGATTATCAAAGAGAAGTGCTTCAGGCATCCAGACAGGTGCAAGAGAGATGCCTCAACCATCAATGTCATAGGACAACTATCCGACCTAATGTTGGGGCAGGTAATTTGTTTGAAGTATCTAGACCCTAGAAGCTTAGTAGTTGATGTCCACATCAATGGCACCATGATCCCACATACCTTGATTGATCTGGGAGCTGCTATTAATGCAATGACCAAGGACACCATGCTCAAGCTCAAACTCCAGGGCTCCTTGAGAAAGACCACGACAGTACTACAGCTAGCAGATTGCTCCACCGTGACCTCTAAGGGGATTCTGGAGGATGTGATGGTCTCCATTGATTCTTGGGAGTACCTTGCTGATTTCTTGGTTCTCCAGCTGAAACCAAAGCTCACTGGGTATCCTCTCATCCTAGGAAGACCCTGGTTGGCTACTGCAGATGCCTACATCAGCTGTCGAGCTAGGAACATGACAATCAAGAACAGGCATATGTCTAAACAGCTAATCTTATACCCTCCTGCCCAACCCCTGCTAGAATATGATCTACCTCTCTGGTTGGAGGAGGAGGATGAGAATGAAGTCTATTCTGCACCACTGTGTGCAGTAGAAACTATCATGGGGGAGAAACCGCAAAATGAGGATGATATCATTGGAAATTTGATTCAGAATCCACCCCCTAGCATGTTTCGATTAGAAGATCTAGTGAAAGAAACCCAAGACAACCACCTAGTTGATCTCTGTGTGGCTGACCCGACCTCTCTCCATGTTAAGAATGTAGAGTTCGGCCTAGAAAGAACCTTGAAAATCAACTCATCCCTATCCACCTCCCAGGAGAAGGAATTATGTAGCTTATTGAGAGAACATTTATATGCCTTCGCCTGGAGAAATAAGGAGATGAAAGGAGTGCATCCTTTAGTTTGTACTCATCACATTTACATTAAGGAAGATTGCAAACCAGTCAGGCAGCCTTAAAGGAGGATGAATCCAGCCCTTAAAGACATTGTCAAGGAAGAATTTCAAAAGTTACTAGATGCAGGATTCATCTACCCCATCTCTGATAGTGAATGGGTCTCTCCTTTGGTGAATGGTAAGTGGTGGACCTGTGTCGATTATCGGGCACTGAACAAGGCTACTAAAAAGGACCATTTTCCTTTGCTTTTCATAGATCAAGTGTTAGATGGTCTGGCGAGGAAAAAGTTTTTCTCCTTCCTAGATGGTTTTAGCGGGTACAATCAGATTCAAATAAGCCCAGAAGAGCAAGATAAGACCACCTTCACCTTTTCTAAGGGTACCTTTGCATATCAGGTCCTTCCTTTTGGTTTGTGCAATGCTTCCACCACTTTCCAGAGTGCAGTATTGAGTATATTTTACGAACTAGTTCATGATGCAGTGGAAATATATATGGATGATTTTACTCCTTATGGTTCTAACTTCCAAGAAGCTTTATCTAACCTAGGAAAAGTTTTGGACTAGTGTATCGAAATGAACCTGTCCCTCAGTTCGGAAAAATGTGAATTCTTGATGACTAAAGGGACCGTGCTAGGTCATGCAATATATCAACAAGGATTGCAGGTGGACCCCAACAAAATTGCCATCATCCAAAGGGTCTCACCTCCTTAAAAGGTGAGATATGTCTGAAATTTCCTAGGCTTAGAGGGATATTACAGAAAATTCATTAAAGATTTCAGTAAGTTAGCCTCTCCATTGTTTGGTCTTTTGGGAAAAGATGTCGAGTTCATATGGAATGACAACTGTCAAGAAGCTCTAGATACCTTGAAAATTAAACTTGTGACTGCCCCAATTTTGAGAGGCCCAAACTGGGCCCTACCTTTCCACATTCACATAGATGCCTCGAAAAAATAAATAGGAGCAACCTTAGGGCAAGTTGATGGAAAGTTACCTTATGCCATATAATTTATAAGTAAAAATTTGTCAAAGGCAGAGTTAAAATACACGGTAACTGAGAAAGAACTCCTAGCTGTAGTACATTCCTTAAATAAATTCAGACATTACATCACAGGGTATGAAACCTTTGTACACACTGATCATGCTGCAATTAGGTATCTAATGAACAAACCAGATGTAAATGCTCGAATTATTAGGTGGTTGCTTTTATTGCAGCAGTTTGATTTAACCATTGTTGATAAGTCTGGTAAGGAAAATGTTGTTGTTGACTTTTTGTCTACAGTAAATCTGCCTACAGGTGAGGAAGGAATGGTGGGCAATCAAATGCCAGACGAGCACCTATTTTCTATCTCAATACTCTCTCCATGGTTTGCTGATATAACAAATTACTTGGTTTCAACACAGTTCCCACCACACCTGTCCTCCAAAGGGAAGAGAAAGATCGTGAGGAAAAGCACCCCTTTCACCTAGATTTGGGACAATCTATTCAAACTTGGCCCAGATCAGATCTTGAGAAGATGTGTCAGGGAGGAGGAAATTTTTGACATTCTCTTGACCTGTCATGACGGGCCTTGTGGAGGCCATTTTGTAGCGAAGAGGATTGCCTTCAAAATTTTGCACGCAGGTTACTATTGGCCCACTCTTTGTCAAGATGTGAAGAGGTATACTAGTCAATGTGATCGGTGCCAAAGGATGGGGAAACCTACTCCAAAGGATGAGATGCCCATGCAGCCTCAAGTGACTTTTGAGCCATTTGAGAAGTGGGGCATGGACTTTGTGGGTCCCATCAACCCTCCTTCAAAACAGAAACAATACATCACTGTGTGCATCGATTATTTGACCATATGGGCAGATACAAAGGCAATCAAGGTAGCAACAGAAGAAAAAGTAGCCGAGTTTTTAAGAGAGAACATATTCTATAAGTTCGGGTATCCAAGAGAACTAGTTATAGATCAAGGCAGTTAGTTCACTTCCAATTTGATTGAATAACTGCTCACACATCATAAAATCAAGCACAGGACTTCCACCCCTTACCATCCACAAGCCAACAGGCAGGTGGAAGGCACTAACACAGCTTTGGAAGGAATTCTGACCAAGGTAGTGAGTAGTAGCAGAAAATATTGGGCAGATAGACTGGTTGAGGCCACCTGGGCCTACAACACCACATGGAAGACACAAGGTTCACACCCTATGAACTGGTCTATGGGAAGAAGGCTTTGTTGTCAATAGGGTTTGAATACAATACACTAAGGATGGCAACACAGCTGGACCTAGATCTCAACCATGCACAAAGGGAAAGGTTACTCCAGCTAAATGGATTGGATGAACAAAGATTGCAGGCCCTTCTTCACACAGAGGTATTCCAGCTTCAGAAGAAGATATGGCATGACAAAAATATCAAGGAGAAGCAATTCCAAGAAGGCGATTGGGCGCTGCTCTATGACTCAAGGTATAAAGATTTCAAGGGAAAGCTGAGGACAAGATATCTGGGACCCTACACTGTAGAAAAATGCAATGACAATGGTTCAGTTCTGATCAGAACCATTGATGAGGAAGCCATCCCCATGCTTGTCAATGGGCATAGGTTGAAAATTTATAAGAAGCCCCTCTCCAAGCGAGAGTTCATTGAAGATCTGAATAAGACAGTGTTGGTAGTGGAGCAAGTCTCAGCCTCCACTCACCCACCACTAAAAAAAAAAAAAAAAAAAATAATGACTCAAGTGAAAACCTCTATGAAGCGCTTGAGTCCCATCATTGGGTTGAAAACCTCTTTTGAGGCGGCCCAGTGATGACAAAAACAAAAAAGAGAATAAGATCCCTGGGTGAAAACCTCCCTTGGAGGCGCTTAGGGCAGGCAAGTAGGGTGAAAACCTCCTGGAGGCGCCCTAGTTGTCTTTTCAAAAAAAAAGAAAAAAATAAAAAAGAAAAAAATAGAGAAAAAGGAAGAGAAAAATGATGTCTAAAATGCATTGTAGGTTACAGATGGACCACAGGAAGAAAGGGGACATGCTACAAAGCTTATTTACATCCTCTATACTCTTCTCTATCATTTTTGACTATTTTCCACCTCTCTTTGTTTTTTTCCTGAAGACTGTGCATCCTACAGGAGGCCTTGTGTGTTCTACAGGAGGCTCCTGTAGAAATCACAAAGAGCTCGAAATGGAGTTTAACAACAGTTTGAGGAGTTGGGGATTGTCCTGGAGAGCATGTAGGCCATCCTACAACTATCCACCATCCTAACCCTCCATTCCACACCTGCACCACCTCATTTCCATTGATTTCTTTCCTTCCCGCAGAAAAAACACAGAAACCAGGTTTTTTTTTTTTTTTTTTTTTTTTTTTTTTTTTTTTTTTTTTTTTTTTTTTTTTTTTAATGGAAGAAAAAGAACAGCACCTCCACAACTCACCTGAAGCTTACCAAATCCCTCTCCATTACCATCATAATCCTTCGTAGCATCCTCATAGCTCCCAACACAAACATCAACTAAAAATTTTAGAGGGAGAAGCAGCTACAGGAGCTCCTGTAAGATTTCCTGTAGCAGCTGATCCCCTTAAAATCAAGCTCCAGCAGCAAAATAGATGCAGCCACAGAAATGTAGAGGATGTTTGAAGCAAGATTAAGCTAAAGGGCACCTGTACAAGACAAATGAACACATATCAAGAAGTAAAAAGCATATAATATAAGGGATACAGGCATGCAGCAACAATAGAACCACGTAGCACCGCAACACGAACATTCGACCTGCAGGTAAGTGTCTAACCCTCTCCTCTATTGCATCTGTATAATTCAAAAATTGCATGAACGAATGAGATGGTTAGGGTTAAACCAGAAAGGTGGCCAGTTAATTGGCCACCCTCATCGAGTTCGACTATGCTCACTAGAGATCCCACACATGTGTGCCTAGTCAATTCACAGAAAATCCAAAAAGACAGGTAGTGGCGGGTGTATAAACTCCGATGCAAATGATGGGAAGTGATTGTGGGCAAAAGTCATGAGGACTCATGATGACACAACAGTGGGGACCAACGATCTAAATAATGGTAACGTACCCTTTTTTCCACCTCACATCATCGCCGAAAATATCTCGAGTAAACATAAGTACACCTCCTCAAACTTATTCACCACCTTTGTTTCCATTTTATCATCATCTCCGCCACTGCAGCAAGCTCCATACCACCTCCATAGCCTCGAAACCATCACTCTCTGTCATTTTCAGAACTCCTCCTCTTATTAGGTTCTATAGGAGCATTATCGGGTTCTACAGGAGTAGTAACAGGTTCTACAGGAGAACCTCCAGCTAGTTCTACAAGAGGGGCAGTAAGCAATTTTTAAGGAGGAAACATGAGATTCTTGCTCAAATTCTGGTTTGAGGAGGTAGGTTCTGTACAGACCCACTTTGAATATTAATATGTGAAAGAAATGATACAATTTAAGGGGAAATTAAGCCTGTAGAAAGAGAGGAATTCCATAAAAACATTGAATCTGCCTGTTTTCTTAAAAAAACACAGTTTTTCTCTGTTTCCTGTGTCTTCAATTTTTTTTTACCTCCATCTCTACCTGGGGTGTTCCAAAATAATATAAGCAAAATGACAGGGGGATTCATGAGGAAGGAACCCCTAAATTCAGTCAGGCTCCAAGAACATCCCGAGGTAGTAGCCATTTTTACCAGAGCCAATTGGATGTCATTTTTCGAAAAATTTCGAGGGTATGATGAAGAAGTGACTCAAGAGATTGCCCTTTCCTTGGTACCCCACTCAAAGACCCATCCCACTATTACTTTCAGAGGTCTCACCATGGAACGCACCCCAGAATTTATCAGTAGGGTTACCAGTCTTCCACTTGGACTACCTTGGAGCAAAGATGAAAAGCCATTGGGTCAAGTTGCGAAGAAAACCTTCTTCCAACCAAATGAACATCATGTAGAGGACAAAAATGGCATCAGAAGAACAAGCATACCTTACCCTTGGGATGAGGTCAATTACCAAATTATCCATTACATTTCTTGTGAAGGGAGGTATAACATAGTTTATGGCTATCATTTTAGACTTCTCCATGAGTTGAGATATGGCATGGACACTCCCACACCCAAAAAAATCAACGTTCCCTATTTTCTCCTACAGTCCCGTAGAGACTCCAGCATTAAGTTGAAGGCAGGGGGTCCAGATTAGTTGGCTCACCATGGGTTGATTAAAATATTAGTGGAAGAAGCCCTTCACACCTTCACAATCCCCATAGCTTGAGAAATCTTCAGAAATATGACAGGAGAAGATGACATAAAAGCCCTCACATATGAACTCAGTCCTTCTGAAAGTGAGGGGGAAGAACAAAATGGGGAAGATGAGGAGAAAACCAAAACAAAGGAAAAGGACACCAAAACAGGGAAGGAAGAACCTAAAACAGAGAAGAAAAAGACTAAAACAGAGAAGAAAAAGACTAAAGCAGAGAAGGAAGAAACTAAACAAGATGAGAAGGAAACCAAAACAGAGCTAGAGGAAATAAAGCTAGCAGAGGCAGAAAAGACAAAAGGAGAAGAAAAAGGGGCAAAGAAGATAGAAGTGTCCCTTCAGACAATAGAAAGGGAGACAACAGCTGTCCTTGCTGCCCTCAACACCCCAGTTAAACCCAAACAAAAGAGGAAAATACAAGCATCAATGTATTTCAGGGCTCGAAAAAGCACAAGAATAAAAATAGGGAAGCCACAACCATCCTCAAAAGAGCCTATCATAATTGAAGATTCCCCTACTGTCAAAAGGGAAGAATCTCCATCCAAAACCCCCGTTACTTATGAAAGAGGAAGTCCTAGATCTTCCACATGGGAGGAAAGAATAAAACTACAGGAGTCAAAAACAGCCCTACAAGAGGCACATACTACTCTACAGGAGACCCTAACAAAGCTACAGGAGACTTAGAAACTTGAGAAAAGGGTAGAAGAGTAGACCAAGGGGAAGGATGAATCAATAGAGACACAAGAACCCGACCCCCAGCCTAGTTTAGGCTCTTATTACAACCTTCTTGAAGGGGGAAAATCATTCCATAAAAGTTTGCAGTCCCACTTTTCTTTGAGCTGGAGAAAGAAAGAGTAAGGAGTCATAGATGGATGCAAATTGCCAAGTCCAAAGGGGTGGAAGACATTGGCCACATGGAGAGCAAGCTTAGAGAAATGGGTCAGGAGTTGAGCACTGTAAGACATACAGAAGCAATCAGGAGATCTCATTTGGAAGCAAAAAATGAAATGTTAAGAAAACAACTGCAAGAAAAGGACACACAATTGGCATGCATGGCCAACTGGTCTATGGAGGCACTACAGTGCAAGCAACCATAAAAAAATCATATGGAGTATACCTCAAAGACCAGTGGCTACAGTTTTAGATCAAGACCTTGGTACAGAGAGGCACCATGCCTTTTCAGGATTATAAACAGTTTACAGACCTATGTGACCAAAGTTCAGCAGAAGACAAGGCAAAGATAACAAAGTTTTATTTGCATAACATGGCCCTCACTGATATGAATTTATGGGACCCCAATGCTAGGTTAGGGGACTTGCAGTTGATGGCCATGGCATGATGGATGAGTCATGAGGAGAAAAGGGCAACATAAATCAAGAAGATGATGGAAAAAGAACAAAATGAGCCCCTAATGATTAGAGCAGAGCCATCAGACCCTATGGTCCTCATTAGCACGCACTAGCTACTTGCAAATGATCCTCAAAGTGCCCCTAAGTACATCACTGATCAGGTCCAGGCTATTACACATTTTGAGGACATGGAAAGATTGCTTGGAGATGATTGCATTCATGCCTATATGAGAAGGTGGAACACACTGCCACACAACCTACAGATCAGGGAGTATCACTCCTCAAACAGGATGAAAGAAGCATTGAGGAGAGTGCTACTGTACAAGCACTCTATGCAAAGTTTGAAGGTCAATTGGATTGGCCTTAAATTGAGTCCCCCACTACTGCTAGGACTGTTATAGGGCACAAAAGAGGAAGAAGAAAGACAACAATGGGAGGAGGTGGACAGAAAGGCTGGATTCCATGATAAGGAATAGGATCTCACATCAGAAGCATGGGATGTCAGGGAGATCATCAGGGCCATCAAAGATGAGGAGATGGACTAGTTGCTCAGAGGATGAACAACACATTCAGTAGGGGGCTAATGATGAGCCCCATAAATGGGTAATTATATGGGCTCATTTTGCCTCCTAACTCAGTTTAATCCACTATTCTCATTAGTTTATTGCATGTTTTTTGTTATATTTATGCTAATAGAGTGAATTGGGTTAGTCATTATGCCATGAAGTCTAATGTGTGCTTTATGTAGATTTTTGGTCAATTTTGAGACAAAGTCAAAGGTTTAATGAGCATTTGGCAGCCAATATTCAAGGAAAACAAGGGAGAGGATTTGTAGGAGGGTGTCCCCCTCATTTATGACTCCCTACTTTGAATCCTCCTTCAGAAAGCTCGGAGCACAAGCAACCACATCAATGCATCAAAGGGGCAGCCGAGCAAGTGAAGAATAACTGCTGTCTATCTCAAGTCTTGGGAACCAAGCCTCCTTGATTTTAGGAGATCTGTTGGGAGCTCCAGTTGTATAAATAGAGAGGCTTAGGGCCTCATTAGGTTGTTGGATGTTAGTTAAATTTTCACACTTTTGTTGTAGCTCTTGCTCAGTTCATTTCGAGCTTATTTTTGTGAACAATTTTATGTAATGTGACTATTATTTTGATAATGGAGATGAAATATTTTCTGAGCCAGCAATGAGTTCTTTCAGAGGGCTGAAGCTCTTGGGTTAGGGCCCAACCCAAGCTGCCCACCACCTTTTGTTTTGTATTTATATGTTTTGTTTTAGTTCATGAATTAGTTGCTGTTAGATAGATTTCTTCCTTGGTTAGAGTAGGTTGCTTTTGGTGATTTACATAGTTGTTTCCATTTCAGTTTGCTGAAGTAGGTTAAATAGTGTTAGGAGAAAGATACAAAAAGGCCATCAATAGAGCCTTGACCTCCTTTCCTCCCTTTGGGACCATGAGCTGAGGTCAAGACACTCTGGCTTCCACAAAAACACAATTTTGCTTCCTCCATGCAATTTCTAGTGTTATAGTTTGATTTAGAGGTTAGTGCTTTGCTTCAGATCCATTTTTCCATACTCATTTATGTTTCTGCAATAAATCTCTTTCCATGCTTTCCTTTCCATATAGCATTGTTCAACATTTTATTTTCCTAGATCAGAATTTAGGTTAACATGAGATATAGTTCTGTTTTTTGGTGTAGCTAGTTCTTTTCTTGCTCAGTTTTAGTGTTTGATTCACAGCTCTCTTGCAGTACATCTCTACTCATAATAATTCAATAAAGCAGCTATCACCATCTCTTTTGCTACATGTTTCACAGGTCATTCACAACTCTTCGCAAATTTGCCTTAATTTTCTGCACTTTTCTCATAAAATTTCCTCTCGACTCTTGAACAAATCCAACCATCATTTTCTTTCCTAATCCTCCTTGATCAACATCAGACACCTTAACATATACCTCTAGTCTTCAGCTACCCTTTCCCACCATTTTTCCACCTTTAAAACCTCTAAAACAACCCTCAACATCCTCTTGTAGATCCCCTGCAGCCTCTTGTAGAATTTCCTGTAGGTGACTTTTTGAAGTTCGATTGTAGGGAAAGCCTCCAGAAGGTTGCCAGAGGCCTCCTAGGACCCCTCCACACCTTCCTATACCTCTACAAATCCCAAAGTTTCCCTCCATCTCCACCTAATCGCTGCCACATCCATAAACAAATAAATTACATGCATGACAATTTCACATAAAATACATAAAAACCCAAAAATATGTTTTTTCTCATTTCCTTCTAGAAATAGCTTGAATAGATGTTGTTTACTTCCTAAGTAGGTAATGGAATTCATTTTATGGTTTTTCATCTCTCTTTCTGCAAAATTAGGGTTAGTTGGTTAATTAGGGTTTGCTAGGGTTACTTCACATTTCAGTCTTCCTTCTCTTTCTGCAAGTAGAATAACCTCTGTAGAGTAAGCTTTTCTTTCTTTCATCACATATAAAGCTTCTTCTAGAATTCATAGAAGTTGGCTTGAACTCCTAGTGATCTTGCGCTAGTTGACCAAGTGACAACGTACAATAAGAACTAGTACTTGTGCATACAGCACCGTCGCTTCCAAGTTTGTTATGAACTACCGTGTTGATAAAAGTAAAGTAGGAAGCCCCAGGAGTTGCAACATTATTGCTACAATACTGGTGCCAACAATTGCAGGCTGTCACTTGGTCAATTGGCACAGAGAGGCAACATGCGTTTTCAGGATTATAAATAGTTTACAGACCTATGTGACCAAAGTTCAGCAGAAGACAAGACAAAGATAGCAGAGTTTTATTTGCATAACATGGCCCTCACTGATATGAATCTATGGGACCCCAATGCTAGGTTAGGGGATTTGCAGCAGATGGCCATGGAATCATGGATGAGTCATGAGGATAAAAGGGCAACAAAAATAAAAAATATGATGGCAAAATAAGAAAATGAGCCCCTAATGATTAGAGCAGAGCCATCAGACCCTATGGCCCTCATTAGCACTCACCAGCCACTTGCAAATGATTCTCAAAGTGCCCCTAAGTACATCATTGATCAGGCCCAGGCTATTGCACATTTTGAGGACATGGAAAGATTGCTTGGAGATGACTGCATTCATGCCTATATGAGAAGGTGGAACACACTGCCACATAACCTACAAATCAGGGATTATCACTCTCCAAGCAGGATGAAAGAATCATTGAGGAGAGTGCCACTATACAAGCACTCTATGAAAAGTTTGAAGGTCAATTGGATTGGCCTTAAATTGAGTCCCCCACTGCTGCTAGGACTGTTAGAGGGCACAAAAGAGGAAGAAGAAAGACAACAGTGGGAGGAGGTGGATAGAAAGGCTAGATTCCATGATAAGGAAGAGGATCTCACATCAAAAGCATTTGATGTCAGGGAGACCATCAAGGCTATCAAAGATGAGGAGATAGACTAGTTGCTCAAAGGATGAGCAACACATTCAGTAGGGGGGTGATGATGAGCCCCATAAATGGGTAATTATATGGGCTCATTTTGCCTCCTAACTTAGCTTAATCCACCATTCTCATTAGTTTATTGCATGTTTTTTATTATATTTATGCTAATAGAGTGAGTTGGGTTAGTCATTATGCCATGAAGTCTAATGTGTGCTTTATGCAGATTTTTGGTCAATTGTGAGACAAAGTCAAAGGTTTAATGAGCATTTGGCAGCCAATATTCAAGGAAGACAAGGGAGAGGATTTATAGGAGGGTGTCCCCCTCATTGATGACTCCCTACTTTGAATCCTCCTTCAGAAAGCTCGGAGCACAAGCATCCACATCAATGCAACGAAGGGGCAACTGAGCAAGTGAAGAATAACTGCTGTCTATCTCAAGTCTTGGGAGCCAAGCCTCCTTGATTTTAGGAGAGTTGTTTAGGGCTCCAATTGTATAAATAAAGAGGCTTAGGACCTCATTAGGTTGTTGGATTTTAGCTAAATTTTTGAACTTTTGTTGCAGCTTTTGCTCAGCTCATTTCGAGCTTACTTTTGTGGACAATTTTATGTAATGTGACTATTATTTTTATAATGAAGATGAAATCTTTTTTGAGCCAGCACTGAGTTCTTCCAGAGGGCTGAAGCTCTTGGGTTAGGGCCCAACCCAAGCTGCCCAACACTTCTTGTTTTGTATTTATATATTTTGTTGCATTTCATGAATTAAGTTGTTGTTAGATAGATTTCTTGCTTGGTTAGAATAGGTTGATTTTGGTGATTTACATAGCTGTTTCCATTCCAGTTTGCTGAAGTAGGTTAAATAGTGATAGGAGAAAGATACAAAAAGGCCATCAACAGAGCTTTGACCTCCTTTCCTCCCTTTGGGACCATGAGCTGAGGTCAAGACACTCTGTCTACCACAAAAACATAGTTTTGCTTCCTCCATGCAATTTCTAGTGTTATAGTTTAATTTAGAGGTTAATGCCTTGCTTCAGATCCATTTTGCCATACTTATTTCTGTTTCTGCAATAAATCTCTTTCCATGCTTTCCTTTCCATATAGCACTGTTCAACATTTTATTTTCTTAGATCAAAATTTAGGTTAACATGAGATATAGTTTTGTTTTTTTGGTGCAACTAGTTCTTTTCTTGCTCAGTTTTAGGGTTTGATTTGAAACTCTCCTGTAGTAAATCTATACTAATAATAAGTCAATAAAGTAGTCATCACCATCTCCTTTTCTAAATGTTTCACAGGTCATTCACAACCCTTCACAAAATCTGCCCTAATTTTGTGCGTTTTCCTCATAAACTTTCCTCTCGACTCTTGAACAAATCCAACCATCATTTTCTTTCCTAATCCTCCTTGATAAACCTTAGACACCTTAGCACATCCCTCTAGTCTTCAACTACCCTTTCCCACCATTTTTTCCACCTTTAAAACCTCTAAAACAACCCTTGGCATCCTCCTATAAATCCTCCTGTAGATCCCCTGCAGCCTCCTGTAGAATTTCCTGTAAGTGACTTTTTGAAGTCTGATTTCAGGGAAATCCTCCAGAAGGTTGCCAGAGGCCTCCTA
Source organism: Pinus taeda (assembly GCA_000404065.3). Lineage (NCBI taxonomy): Eukaryota > Viridiplantae > Streptophyta > Pinopsida > Pinales > Pinaceae > Pinus > Pinus taeda. Next base: position 70,935 of record APFE031193572.1, on the reverse strand, counting down.
GGACCCCTCCACACCTTTCTACACCTCTGCAAATCCCAAGGCTGCCCTCCATCACCACCTAATCGCTGCCACATCCACAAATAAAAAGTTACATGCACGACAATTTCACATAAAATACATAAAAATCCAGAAAATATGTTTTTTTCTTATTTCCTTCTAGAAATAGCTTGAATAGGTGTAGTTTACTTCCTCAGTAGGTAATGACATTCCTTTCCTAGATTTTCACCTCTCTTTTTGGAAAAGTAGGGTTAGTTGGTAAATTAGGGTTTGCTAGGTTTACTTCACATTTCAGTCTTATTTCTCTTTTTGTAAGTAGAATAGCCTCTGTTGAGTAAGCTTTCCTTTCTTTCATCACATATAAAGCTTCTTCTGGAATTCATAGAAGTTGGCTTGAGCTCATAGTGATCTTTCGCCAACTAACCAAGTGACAACTTGCAGTAAGAACTAGTACTTGTGCATACAACACCGTCGCTTCCAAGTTTGTTACGAACTACTGGTTGATAAAAGTAAAGTAGGAAGCCCCAAGAGTTGCAACATTATTGCTGCAATACTGGTGCTCACCACTTTTTAGCGCTGTTGCTGGGCAAGCGTCAGAGTATTTTATGATTATATGGGGCCCATATAAGTAGTTCATTCTTCTATTTTGTGAGCACCAGTATTGCAGCAATAATGTTGCAACTCTTGGGGCTTCCTACTTTACTTTTATTAATCCGGTAGTTCGTAACAAACTTGGAAGCGACGGTGCTGTATGCACATGTACTAGTTCTTACTGTAGGCTGTCACTTGGTCAGTTAGCGCAAGATCACTAGGAGCTCAAGTCAACTTCTATGAATTCCAGAAGAAGCTTTATATGTGATGAAAGAAACAAAAGCTTACTTTACAGAGGCTATTCTACTTGTAGAAAGAGAAGGAAGACTGAAATGTGAAGTAACCCTAGCAAACCCTAATTAACCAACTAACCCTACTTTTGCAGAAAGAGAGATGAAAAACCATAAAATTAATGCCATTACCTACTTAGGAAGTAAACAACATCTATTCAAGCTATTTCTAGAAGGAAATGAGAAAAAAAATATCTTTTTGGGTTTTTATGTGAAATTGTCATGCATGTAATTTATTTGTTTGTGGATGTGGCAGCAACTAGGTGGCGATGGAAGGCAACTTTGGGATTTTAAGAGGTGTAGGAAGGTGTGGAGAGGTCCTAGGAGGCCTCTGGCAACCTTCTGGAGGCTTTCCCTACAATCAGACTTCAAAAAGTCACCTATAGGAAATTGAATAGGAGGCTGCAGGGGATCTACAGGAGGATATACAGGAGGATGCTGAGGGCTGTTTTAGAGGTTTTGAAGGTGGAAAAGTGGTGGGAAAGGGTAGCTAAAGACTAGAGGGATGTGTTAAGATGTCTGAGGTTCATCAAGGAGGATTAGGAAAGAAAATGATGGTTGTATTTGTTCAAGAGTTGAGAGGAAAGTTTATGGGAAAAGTGCAGAAAATTAGGGCAGATTTGCAAAGAGTTGCGAATGACCTGTGAAACATGTAGAAAAAGGGATGGTGATGGCTGATTTATTGACTTATTATGAACATAGATGTACTGTAGGAGAGTTGCAAATCAAACACTGAAACTGAGCAAGAAAAGAACTAGTTGCACCAAAAAACAGAACTATATCTCATGTTAACCTAATTTCTGATCTAGGAAAATAAAATGTTGAACAGTGCTATATGGAAAGGAAAGCATGGAAAGAGATTTATTGTAGAAACAAAAATGAGTATGGAAAAATGGATTTGAAACAAAGCATTAACCTCGAAATCAAACTATAACACTAGAAATTGCATGGAGGAAGAAAAACTGTGTTTTTGGTGGCAGCAAGAGGGTCTTTACCTCAGTTCATGGTCCCAAAGGGAGGAGAGGAGGTCAATGCTCTGTTGATGGCCATTTTGTATCTTTATCTTACCACTGTTTAACCTACTTCAACAAACTGAAATGGAAACAACTATGTAAATCACCCAAAAGTAACCTATTTTACTAAGGAAGAAATCTATCTAACAACAACTTAATTCATGAACTGCAACAAAATATATAAATACAAAAAAAGAGGTGCTGGGAAGATTGGGTTGGGCCCTAATCCAAGAGCTTCATCCATCTGGAATAACTCAGTGCCGGCTCAGAAAATATTTCATCTGCATTATCAAAACAATAGTCACATTACATAAAACTGTTCACAAAAGTAAGCTCGAAATGAGCTGAGCAAAAGCTGCAACAAAAGTGTGAAAATTTGACTAACATCCAACAACCTAATGAGGCCCTAGGCCTCTCTATTTATACCACTGGAGCTCCCAATAGCTCTCCTAAAATCAAGGAGGTTTGGCTCCCAAGACTTGAGATAGACAACAATTATTCTTCACTTTCTTGGCTGCCCCTTTGATGCATTGATGTGGCTGCTTGTGCTCCGAGCTTTCTGAAGGAGGATTCGAAGTAGGGAGTCATAAATGAGGGCGACACCCTCCTACTCCCTTGTTTTCCTCGAATATTGGCTGCCAAATGCTCATTAGACCCTTGACTTTGTCTCAAAATTGACCAAAAATCTGCATAAAGCACACATTAGACTTCATGGCATAATGACTAACCCAACTCACTCTATTAGCATAAATATAATAAAAAACCATGCAATAAACTAATGAGAATGGTGGATTAAGCTAAGTTAGGAGGCCAAATGAGCCCATATAATTACCCATTTATGGGGCTCATCACATACAGATGTATGGGGACCTTCTTAGGTATCATCTCTTAGTGGCTCTCGTTACTATGTTACTTTTATTGATGATGCAACCAGAAAAACCTGGATTTATTGTATTCGAAATAAATCTAATGTATTTGATACCTTCAAGAAATGGAAATCTGTAGTTGAAAATGAGACAGGAAAAAGGTTGAAGTGTCTCAGATCAGATAATGGGGGTGAATATTGCAGCAAAGAGTTTAATAGGTACTATTTAGAGAATGGAATTCGTAGAGAGAAGACAGTTCCAAGAACACCACAAGAAAATGGTGTGTCAGAAAGGATGAACAGGACAATCATGGAGTGTTCAAGGTGCATGAGATTGCATGCAGGATTGCCTTTATAATTTTGGGCAGATGTTGTAGACACTGATGTTTATCTACAGAGGGCCTTCAAGTTCCTTGGATGGTTGTATTCCATAGGAGGCATGGATAGGTAAAAAGGTAAACTACTTTTTTTTAAAGACTTTTGGTTGTGAAGCCTTTGTCCACATTAATAAAGAAAATAGAATAAAGCTTGAGGCAAAATCAAAGAAATGACTTTATTGGATATGGTGTTAATGATTTTGGTTATCGCTTATGATTATGAAAACACAAAACATTCGAGCAAATGGTCATATTCAATGAAAAGGTTTTGTATAAGGATCAGCTGCAGGAAAAGAAACAGGAAAAAGAAAACATAGAATACACAGTGCTTGACAAGATCACAGGAAAAGTGATGGTGCTTGAAAATCATAATGATCAACAGCCAGAACAACAACCATAACAATGACAAGCACCTCAAACACCTGAAAGTGGTGTTAGAAGATCCACCAGGATAAGTAGAAGCCTCGAACGATACTCTCCTTCATTATATTATGTATTGTTGACTGATTCTGGTGAACCAGAATGTTATGAAGAAGAAGTGCAGGTAGAAACCAAGAAGAAGTGGGAGCAAGCCATGAAAGAAGAGATGGCCACCTTAGCACATAACCAGACTTGAGACTTAGTCAGGTTGCCTGCAGGTAAAACAACATTGCAGAATAAATGGGTTTACAAGTTGAAGGAAGAAGATGGAGGTAGAAAATGGTATAAAGCTAGACTTGTGGTGAAAGGGTTTGCACAGAAAAAGGGTATAGACTTTGATGAGATACTTTTCCTATTGTTAAAATGACTTCAATCAGAATTATTTTAAGTCTAGTAGCAACTAAAGATTTGCATCTTGAGCAGTTAGATGTAAAGATAACCTTTCTCCATGGGGATTTGGAGGAAGAGATATATATGCAGTAGCCACAAGGATATGAGGTAAAAGGGAAGGAGAAACTAGTGTGCAAGTTGAAGAAGAGCTTGTATGGCTTAAAATAGGCTCGAAGGCAGTGGTATCTAAAATTTGACAGTTTTATGTCTAAACGAGGTTATACTAGATGTCACTTTGATCATTTTGTTTATCTCAAAATGCAAAATGATGGCAGCTATATTATATTGTTATATGTAGATAACATGCTTGTTGCAGGTTCTAACATGCAGGAAATAAATGTGCTCAAAAGAAATTTGGCAAACTCATTTGCAATGAAGGATTTGGGTGCTGCAAAACAAATCCTTGGTATGAGAATAACTAGAGATAGGAAGAATAACAAATTAACCTTGTCTCAAAGTGAGTACATAGAAAAGGTGTTGAAAAGGTTTAATATGTAGAATGCAAAACCGGTTAGTATACCTTTGGCTAGCCATTTAAAATTAAGTAAGGAGGACTGTCCCAAAACTCAGGAAGAAATGGCTCATATGTCTAAAGTTCCATATGCATCTGCAGTTGGAAGCTTAATGTATGCAATGGTCTGCACAAGTCCTGATATTGCACATGTAGTGGGAGTTGTAAGTAGGTACATGAATAATCTAGGAAAAGAACATTGGATGGTCGTGAAGTGGATTCTCAGGTATTTGAGAGGTACCCCAAATCAAGCATTATGCTTTGGTGGTTCAAACATTTGATGCAAATATGGTGGGCGATAGAGATAACAGGAGAAGCACAACAAGGTATGTGTTTATTGTAGGTGGAACATCTATCAGTTGGGTCTCGAAACTGCAAAGTGTTGTTGCACTCTCAACAACAGAAGCAGAGTATGTTGCTGCTACAGAGGCTAGTAAAGAAATGATTTGGTTACAAAGATTTCTAGATGAATTGGGTAAGAAGCAGGAGTTGGGCAAGTTATACAGTGACAACCAGAGTGCCATACATCTTGCAAAGAACTCTGCATTTCATTCCAAGACTAAACATATACAGCTCAAGTACCATTTCATACGGTCAGCGTTGGAAGATGGACAATTGAAGCTGGAAAAGATACACACTAGCCAGAATCCTGCATATATGTTAACAAAAGTTATAACCAGGGAGAAACTAATAATTTTCTCAGTTTCAATTGGTTTTCAAGTATGATGAAGAAGATGAGAAACAACGATGTCCAAAGTGGAGTCATTGTCCAACAAATGAAGCAGCGGTGGAGTTGCTATAATCCGTCTCCAAGTGGGAGATTGTTGGGTGTGGAGCCTGATTATCTTTTGTATTCAAAGGTATTGCTGCATTGGACCTGAGTTCGTAATGGGGCAGAAACGCCGCCCGTAAAA